>CM075468.1:8922500-9210000 GCA_037950665.1 Hypophthalmichthys nobilis | reverse complement strand
GCGGTCAGCACCCTGGATCACAAGCTAAAGAACCATATTTCTGCCAGTGGCACTCTAGAACCAACTGTCTAGAAAATTTCTAAGAAGATTTCAAAGGACCAAACACCACAAAGGCATTTTATAGCTGTGTGTGAAGTGTGTACATGTACCACACCCATGTGTCAGCAGGGTTTGGAGAGATTATTGCAGGGCTGGTGCCAACCACCCCACCTCCTCTTCTCCATGGAATGCAGACCAACAAATAAAATAGGTGTTGTGTAGTACAACATACAGCTAGGGGTGAGAATCACCGTGATTGCAGAGACTAAACGGACATGCTTTGCGCTTTTCCAAAAGCTTCAGGTCAGGAAATCACACAATTAGCGATTATTTTGACCAAAGCTTTGTTATATCTCTCTCTGGCTCTGTGAAGCATTAAGACAGAAACACTATTGTGCTTTCTGCACTAAACAATGGCTCTTATTTAGCCTGTGGGGTCCAAATGTGTGTTAGCTCATTTACTTTATGTCTGCCAAAAATTCCTGATATGGATCCCATTACAAAACCAATAAACAGTCAGACAGTGTGCCAGTTCTGGAAGAGCAAGCTGAGGCATACAGAATAAACCTGCCCAAGGCACCCTGCTTTTCTCACATGGGCTGCAAATCGTCTTTGAAAAGTGAAGTGAATAGCTCTTAAGACCAAACCGAGGTGGTCCTTCTGTATCCTCTAGGAAAAAGAAACTGCCAAATCAAAAAAGTATCAGCCAGTTACAATAACAAAAGAATCCACCAGTAATTTAATCGTTCAACCTCCACTACACTAAAAAGGTGTTAAAGGGGTCATAACATGAAAAATGAGAAAAAAAGAGAATAGAAGAACAAAGTTTGAAAAAATAACTTCACAAATACTGCTTTACACAAATGTTATTGCTATAACTGCGTATATATGGCTCGAAACAATTTTTTTTTTTTTTTTAAAGAAACTAACACTTATTTAGTAAGGATTAAATTAATCACATTAAATTAATCAAAACGGCAGTATCCTGAGAACCAAATCAGAATATTAGAATGATTTCTGATTTCATGTGACACAGAAGGCTGGAGTAATTCAGCTTTGCATCACAGAACTACATAACATTACCTAATTTATTAAAATAGAAAATTATTTTACATTGTAATAATGTCGGTACTGATATATTGTCGAACTGAAGGAACAAAGCTTTTCATGTTCAAAATTTTTTTTTTCCTAGACCTTTTGAAATTAAAGTCTATGAAAACATGCTTTACCTTTTAGAAACACTGCTGGAGACAAAACTGCAAAAACAGATTTTTGAAATCTGGATGGTTGTTATGACAATGTTGTTACATATTTCACATCCAAAAACCTTAGCCAATGACAACAGTGAATTAAGAAGCTTTACAAGTACAGTAGCAAAAAAAGAGACCTGTTTAAGTTGTGATGTAATAAAGGGCAGTTAGCATGGGCCATTTAACCACTCCTGTTAAATGCTTTAACTACACTGGTGGATGCCAAACTTGAGTATGTGAGGTGACAGAAGGGGTACGCGTACAAAATGCTGAGTTTTGCCATTCATTTAATTCTAGCCCATCTTAAAATAACAGTAAAGCCTAGCATGTATTTCAACAGGCAAAAATGCTGCTTCTAGTGAAAAAACAGGATAACAGTAGAGCCGTAAAAGGTCAATTACATGACATCTAATCAAATTACCTCATCTTTTGCAGTCAAAACTGACTGCATCCACACCACATATTGCGTGCAGAGTATGCTGCCTTAGCAAATCACGCTAGATTCTCGATATTGTAACTTTGTAAAAGTGGGGTTTTAGCACTTATTAGCATGAAGAACAAATATAGACACAGACTGTGCATAGTGACCGATTTAAGATTCAAACTCTCTTCAATACAAAAACATGCCCTGTGCGAGTTCTTGCTTTTAATGCTGATAAATAAAATTATAAAAGAAAGCATTTTTTTCCTGAATATCTCTCAAATGTCACATTGATATTATACAACAGTTCAACAAAAAAAAAAGGTAATATTAAGTGATCTATTTTTCAACAAAAAAATAGTTCCATAGCTGTATTTCATTAGTGAATGAATCTGCGGCTTTAAATGAACTAGAAGAGTCAAATGATTCAATGACCCATTCATAAATACAGTCAGCCACTTGCTTTGTTACTGAATGAATGAAAGACTCCAGGACTCACTCACGACAGTGACCAAGCGGTACGGTTCAGTACAGTTCAGTATGATACGCAATTTTTGCCGTTTCCATTGTCAAAAGTTGTGAATGGTACCCTAATTCCGAACCATACCACTTTTTTGGGACCCTTCCGTTGGGGTACCAAGCACAATAGATCCAATACCAAAAGGGTGGAGCTACACTCACTGCAGAATGACAAGGTGAATGACAACACAATGTTGCAACACAATGTGTATTTTCCGGCTGTTTTTCATTTGGCATTATTTCATTTCCTTCGGTCAAACAAAGCTGCTCTATGTCCTCTGTTGTTGTTTACTGTCACTTTCTTCTTCACATGAGAATGACGTCGATCGCTACTTTCCGGCATACACCACACCTATCAAATAAGGGTACTGTTGGCAGTGGAAACGCAAGCCAGATCAGGGTTTGCCGTCCCAAATCGTACTGTACTGTATTGAACTGAACCATACCGCTCGGTGGAAACGAGCCATTAGTTTAATATTTAAAAGTATCACTTCGTTTTCGATTTACCATCATTTCATATTTTCCATTTGAACATTTTTTATTTAAAACATTATCTCATAACAACACTGTAATTGCATTCTTGCCACCTCTGAGCAGCATCAAACTATAGCCGCTTTTCCACCGTTAGTCCGAACGGTTCGAGTTTCCACGCCTGGTAAGGCGCAGCACAATTACAAACTGTTCTCAGCCCAGAATTCTCAGCACAGTTGTGCCAAAATGCACCTGAAAATCACTTTAGGGGGGCAAATATTGTCCCTTAATGGAAAAGGTGTGACTAAGTGGAAGAGAGGGGGTACGCAGAAGCACGTTAAATGCCTCAGGGGGTACGCCACTCTAAAAATTTTGGGAACACTGGACTACACCATTCTGAAAGCAATGAGAAAATGGGAATGCTAGCAGACAGCTTTCTCTAGGTATTACAGAACTCACTGGGTTAAAGGGTCAGGGAGAGGACACAAAAGGGTCATATAAATGCAAGAAGCATTGATGCAAGAAACATGAGCTTTAAAAGTGGACCTTGAGGAAACAATGAAAGAAAAGTGTTATATGATCACCGTATGCAAAGCAGAATTCATGATATTGCATTCATGAAGTGTGGCAAAGCAGCATCCATCAATGCTGTCATCACTAGGGTCAAATCTGACAGAAAAAGACAATTTTCCAGTAACAATACAATGGACTTGGAACTGACGGCAGTCAAACACAACTGTGTCCCTCCCTGCAGACTAGGGTGTTTTTCTTTTATTTCCAGTACAGTGTCACTCATGTGCTGTGGCAGCAGTGTGTGTGTCTGTGTGTGTGTGTGTGTCTGTGTTTGTGTGTGTGTGTCTAGCAGTGTGCTATTTCCAGCCTCAATGCAGCAAGCCAGTGAGGGCCTCTTTGTTGCTCAGTCGAAAACCTACATCAACATAACAGCTGCTCCCCAACTAAAACCATTTCACAACGAGAGAAACATGTTGTATTGCATCTAATGGCATTTCCATGGTAAAAACACTATGCTATAGACACCCTCTATTGTATCTCCAAGACAACAATCCCAATTACATATACTACATAAAACAAACTCAAGCCATTATTTTAGAACAGCAACTGGTTTTGCTCAGGACCATCAAATGGTGACAAAAAAAAAAAAATGTTTATCATACAACAGCAAAATGTCCTTAAAATCAAACACTGAAATGAATTAATATAATCATGAACTCCATTAGCCCAACAATATGCAGAATTATTAACATGACAGACTTGTAAATGCTTGTAAACAGCAGAAGTGTGATTTATAGTCTGCATGTTCATGCTCTCAGCAGCCAATAATTCACCCCACACATTACAATGTGGTCAGCACAAACCATGTTTAAGTGAACACATATTTAGTAGTCTTGGTCATATTTTCTTAAACAATGAGGGGGTATCACATGGTTTATGCTTCCATTTGTCTAATTAGGCTAGTTCTACTAAGTGAAAGGCAAATCTGTGCCAAAATATAAGGCTGGGCAGTCTCTGTTAAAGATTTTTCTATATGGTTTAAAACGTGGCATGTATATTCACATAGCAAAGTACTACTTAAAGTTATTGATACTTTAGAGTGAAAGAAATATGCATAAGAAAATAAAAAGCGGGACATGCATGATGTTCAAAATAAGATTTTGTCATATCGCCCACCCCATTGAAATACCATACAGTAGAGCTGCATAATTAATTGGTAACAGACTGCGATCTCGATTCAAACACCCTTGCGAGCTTATTCCTAAATGACTGTGTCTATTAAACCATTGACAAGTGCGATCACAGAGGAACATTCAAATCTGCGTTTGCTCTGCCGCTGATCCAGAAAGAGCAGTTGTCATGTAGTTTTGAAACAGCTTCACAAACAGTGGCGGCTGGTGGGTTTTAAAATAGAGGAAGCACAATAAATTGAAGTGATCTGGGGACCCCTTCTGAGGATTTCATGTTTGTTTCTTTTTTAACTGCTTTAAAATGGCTTTTTAGTCACTTTTAGACAGAAAATGTAAAGAAAATGACAAATATACAGCAAGACAATATAAATGTAATTTCACTCAGCTAGCCTATCAGTTGAAGCAAAAATCCAATCTTTTAAATGTAACTGGCCTTACCCGACTCACATTTCAAGCGGGATTCAAATCAGTGTTTCCAGCATGGGAGGCGGGCGCGCTAACAGCGCGCTAAAGTTTCTAGTGTTATTCGCCAGTGCGGCTCGAGGCCAGGGGAGTGAGGTTAACACGCACAGCTCTTACTAGCTGGCCTTCATTACATAAATGTCTGTGTTAAACGAGCATGTTTGACCGCTTAGTGAAGCTGATTCGGTAGCCTTTATCCAACTTAGAAGTGGGGTCTACATTTTAAATTTGTAGCTGCTGTTCTTATGGTAGCTTTAATAAATTTGTTAGTGATTAAATATTAAATATTGCTACTCTCCATAATTAAGGTAGTTGGAACATTATCAGCAGTATCAGTTCAAACTAAAATCACATAATACATGTCTCTACGATGATTGGTTGATATACTCTAATCACTGAAAGTGAAATACTTGATGGTGATTGGCTATTGTTTTTATTTTTTTTAACTATTGGAGGCAAAAGTCTCAGGCTATGGATTTGGCCTTCCCCTCCCCTACTCTGTGCCCTCAGACGAACCATAGCACAGTTTTCCGAATGACTGTAATTACATTGGAAGATTCGGCACATTCGAGGAAGATCAGCAGTGTGAGACATGAAATGAAATGAATAACTGGAAATTTTATTAACATTAAATCGTCCTTCTCCCATTTTCACCTCAAAAATTCTGGGTAGGCTATGCCACCCCTTGTCTCCCCTGACAAGCCGCCACTGTTCACAAACTCTTCTTTTCAGCCACACAGTATCATTATTTCTGTGTACTGGGATAAAAGTTTATAGATTAGATATAAACACTGATATCTATGGTAGCAATCAAAACAGACAAATCACCTTTTGAAAGTAACTTGACACTTCAAATAAAGATTGTATCCATTACAAGATTGTATAAATTTACAGTTTATGTGCATCTTGCCGTTTCCATCCAGGGTTTTTTCATGCAATATCACAAAATGTCCATAAAAATAGGTGGATGGAAACATAGCTATTGAATCATTCATTCAAGAGACTCATACAAAAACATGCATCCAGTAATGAAACAACTCTTTATGAGTGTATTGAGTCATTTTTAATTCAAATTAATTAAATATTTTTAGATAGTCTGAAGCAATTAACATTTTGTCAGAACCTCTAGTAAATTACATGTTATTTTGTTTAATTGTCTATTCAGAATTGTGGGAGAATCAGGATCTCTTTTTAAAAAAAAAAAAAAAAAAAAAAAAAAAAAAAAAAAAGTGATTCCCAATTTATCCAGAATCACGCAGCTCTACCATATTGGATTTTTGATTGGATGTATGTCTTTAGGTGTAAAAAATAAAATATACAAATAGCCCTTTAGAAAATAAGCCAGTTAATAAAAATATAGGCCTTATTTTTCTATACAAACCATTCATGATTTTATATTATACATATATATATATATTTCCTTATCTAGAACTTGTCTACAGACAATAATGCCATCTCTACACTAGAATCGACCAGCATTGAGTCATGTTGTGACAGCTTGAGGTTGTCTACTCTGGAAGTGTTGACGCTGCACGTCAATGTTCACTAACCACAGATCATCTGTACGCTCGAGGCTCCACTTCAGCAACAGTAAAATGGAAGAATACCTAGGATAACTTATATTCAATGTAAATCTACTGCTAAAAAAATGCAGCATGCACCTCTTAATTAACTATATTATTTAAAAAAAAAAAAACATCACTTTTGTATATAGTTCATGGTGCAATTTTTTAATACACATACCAATCAAAAGTTTGGGGTCAGTAAGATTTTCAAAGAAATTAATACTGTTATTCAGCAAGAATGCATAAATTGATCAAAAGGGCATTTATAATATTAAAGAAAGATTTCTACTTCAAATAAACTGTTCTTTTGAACTTTCTATTAAAAAAAAATTCAGAAAAAAAAAAAAAAAAATGTAATGTGGTTTCCCAAAAAAAATATTAAGCCTGATATACAAATGACCACACTTTTTTACCCAAGTTTCCAAATAAATATTAGGCAGCACAACCAGCTTTGCTGTTACAGAAATACATGTTAAATATAATAAATAAGAAAAGTTTTAAAATTTTCAATTGTAATAAATTTCACAATATTACTGTTTTCACTATTTTTTAATCAAATAAATAGAGCCTAGGTGAGGATAAAAGACAATTCAAAAACATTAAAAAAAAATCTTACTGACCCCAAACTTTTGAACGGCAGAGTAAATAAAAACACTTTAATATATTTAACATATAAAATAAATATAATAAAGAAGGTAACACTTTATTTTAATGGTCCACTTTAGATATTCTACTACTTAAGTAACTTTGCAACTACATGTCAACATATTCTACTTACCCGAACCCTAACCCCTAACCCTAACCTAGCAGTCTACTAATACTCTAATGAGAGTTAGTTCACATGTAGTTGCAATGTTACTCAAAGTTAGTTGAATGTCTAAGGTCAACCATCGAAATAAAATGCAACCCTAATAAAACCTGTAAAAATATCTGTAGCCTTTATAATCAAGTTAGAAAAGCTGTGGCTTATTTCTAATTCTGTACAAGAATCCCTACTGTATCTAATCAGAATCTAAGTCTCCCACTTAACCGTTTAAAAGTCATGGAATCACGAGGGACGAGTACGGCAGAGAGTTCCAGTGAAAAGCCGCTCTGGCTCGCTGGCTGTTTTTGGCTCATGCTAGAGGAAATATGATTATGCAGAAGGGGAACGGTTTCATCAGCACCTGGAGCGGTGCGTGAGAGGGGAGGTTAGGGCCGAAAATAGGGGGGGATTTATGAAGTGAGCACATACTTTAGCCCTGGCAGGAAGTCATTAAGCTGTAAGCTAGAATACAGAGAAAAGAGCTGGCATCTGCGCCTCTGCTGCAACCGTTCAAGCAGACTGTACATTAATGCTGCTGTTTTTTTGTTGTTGTTGTTGTTGTTGTTGTTTTTTACAAGTGCCCCAATATTGTTTTTTTGTTTGTTTTTTGTTTGTTTTTTTTGTGGATATTACCATTTTTGTAGTGTGTAATGTTGACATTGAGAAGACGCCGTTTTCTGCGTTGAGAAAGCAAATCCACTTTGCATGAATGACAACTTCCAAAGAATGACAACACTAGAGTTGATACAGTAAAACTGACGACATCATTACTGTTCTTATCACTGTGTATAAAAGTGCTGAAGAAACCTCCAGAGCTTAACTTCAGATATAGTTATGGCCACTTTGTTCCCAACATGCACTGTAACAGGTAGACCAATCACAACAGACTGGGCCATCTGACCAATCAGAGCAGAGACGGCTTTCGGAAAGGAGGGTCACAGTGCGATAGTCACAGTGCGATAGTCACAGTGCGTGTCTACTGGTGCGGAGCGAGCGGAACAGAGCGAGCATTTCAATTCATTCCTGTAGAAGTTGAGCTTCACACTTGTGCATTGTGGGATTGACAGCGGACTGGAGAAAGTGTAGCGAGTGGCCGAGAGCATCAAAAGGTTGGCCAATTCTCAACTTTATACAAATATCAAGTGAAAAACCTGGTCGGCAGCCAATCGCTGTTAGACGTCACTACCTGAACCTGTCTTGAGCTTTTAAAAATATGCAGGATTGCTGGATTTAGTGCGTAAACCACAATGTTTACACATTGGACACTTTTTGACACAGTTTGGATGCTTTCATTGTGATTATACTGGCTGGGTTTATACTGGCGTTATAGTATTTTCAGCGGCACTGAGAGGAGTTTCGCCGCTGTAGTGCACGTGCAAAATCAGTTCAGCTGCAACACCGGTTACAACACCGACGGCACCACCCCTCACCGCCGTTTCGATTTCTTATAGTAATAAAAATCATTTAGTTCAATTAGAAAACAGACACAACAATTAAAAACTGAACACGTCTGCTCAATTCAGCATGAGCTGAACAAGAGTCGCGGCACAGATCAGCAGCAGGAGACCAATTACACCTTACTTCGCCTCACTCCTGACTGACAAGATGATGGCAGAAGATTTGGTTTCAAAGCAAAATGTGAAAGCGCCTATTTAAGCGAGTTTGTCATTGTACTGTTTTGCTGTTGCGTTTTTCATTAATACTACTAATGAAACCACCATTCAAGCAATTGCCGCTAATTCGAAAGCAAAATAAAATGCGCATGGGCATTCATAATGGTGCATGTCCACTGGTGTGAAGCAAGCGGAGCAAAGCGACCATTTTCAGTTCATTCCTATGGAAGGAATTAATTGAAAACTCTTGTTCTGTTCTGCACCAGTAGACACGCACCATAAGCGTTTAAAAGTGAGGTGGTGATACCAGTATTACCGGTGTTGTCACAGGCCAATTAATCGGAGGGAAATTTCCTCACCGTCACATCCCTAGTTTAAAGAGTTAGTTAGTTTCTTTATCAAACCGTTTCAGACGCTGTGATGACGCAATGTATGAGAAAATGTAAGTGTTTTTGATCTTGGATGCATTTAAACCTAGCGTAGGAGACCTCCAAAACAAAATTAAGAACCTTTAAAATAGCATAATAGGGGCACTTTAAACAGTACATACTCTAATAATCGACATTTAGCCAAACAGTCAAAATTACCCCTCTTGAATTAGCTGCAAGTGGCTGTGGTAAAAGGGCAGCGCGGTCACTCAACTTCAGTTTAATTATGCAGATGCTGGCTAATTCAAAGTGTCGTTTGTGTACGCAACACATGTTATTCTGAACAGACAAAGAAAGGGCATCATCCCATGCAAATGAGCTGTATACATAAATTAACCAGCCTGTCCACTCAGATTTGGAGCACATCTTTCAATAAGTCATCATATCCAGAGAATATTGTTTTGCAATGAGTCTGATGACCTTTCCTGCTGATGCTTGGCCAATCAAGAACCAGGTTAAATCTAAAGGTTACACAGGCATATGAGCCTTTCATTTCACACCAACCAACCGCAAATGTACTAAAACATGCAAAGGGAGAGGAACCGAGAGAGAAGGAGTGTGTGAGGGAGGAAGACAGGCCTCTGAAATCCTCTCCCATCTCCATATCTTATTTCAATATGGGAATAGCACTCTCAGCAATTATTGTTAGTATCAGTCAGACCATAAAGGCTTTTCCCCATGGAGCCGAGGCAGCTATCTCACGTTCAGAGTAGGAGCTTGTCGACAATTGTTACGCTAATTGCTTTCACAGCAAGCGTCATTTATAAAGAAAACATGTTCTAAGACACACACGGAGACCCAACATATGAGATTACAGTACACACACACACACACACACACGCTCTCATTAGGACTGTGCCAACTAAGAAGCAATAATGTGCATGTACAACTAGTGTTGGACAATATATTATAAATTGCCAATATAATCATGATGATTTTGCTTGCGATATTAAATAAAGCAAAGATTTTTTTGCCAATATCTATGATAACTACTCTTTCTGAAAAAAAAAAAAATAATAATAATTAATAATTATAATAAAATCTCCCATTTTAAGCAATTTCAAAGTAAATGCACAAATATGTTGAATCTTATTAAAGAAAAATAATGTCTTGGCTCTATGTGCTGACCATATCAAGTAAGTGGCCAATTTTATACAAAAATCTTACATGATTTCATACTTGAATAATGTAGACAGATTGAAATACTATATATTTTGTGGTAACTTACATGAACACAAAGAAGTCAGTAAAATAAAGCAGCTTAAAGTCATCCCTTTGGTTACATTTAGGCCTTTCTATTTGACAACTCTGGATATACAATGGTTTGAAACTTGTTTGGAGAAATGATTCATCAACGCCCAGAAACAGACAGAAAACCACAACCACAAACTCATAACCAAAAGCCCTGAAAACAAAAGTCAGAACAGGCTCCAACAAGTCAGATACAATTTTATAGCAAACACTTCCATGGTGTCAAAGGGAACTACATGAGTCAAAAAAAAAGAAAAAGAAAAAAAAAATATTCACTCATATGCTCATAAATCATAGTGGAAAAATCTATCCTAAAAAATTCAGTGTGCAAGTGTTTAACAGTAATAGTTTTCACTGAATGAGAAACTTGGACTAGAAGGTCTGCCTGTTTAAAAAGAAAACACTCTATTGCTTAATGAGCCACTTATGACTCTTCTCAATTTCTACCCCATTATTGTTATTGCAATTTTCAGAGGAGCACTAATGCTAGTCTGTCGTTTCTGTCTTCCCTGAACAGCTTTCTCAGCCAGCGGGTGCTTCATGGAGAAAAGAAAGAAAAAAAACTAAATTGCTGGAAAATAGTACAAGTGGAAAATAAGGTGAATCAAACTCGGCCTTGAACATGTTTATGCTTACTGCTTACAGTCTTTCACAGAACATTGTGTTGACTAACGTGGAAGTCAAAGAAATACTAATGATACACTACATGACCTCAATTAAATCTTTTAAACAGCATCTTAGGTCACAGATTTTATTAGCATGCACTTTTCTTCACCTCTTCATCTCCCACACTCACTCTCTCAAAGGGACAAACATGATAATCACTCAAAAATCACTGTCCAACACCCCACTACATCTTTCCACCCTCCTGTCTGAAGCTTAATATATTTAGAACAGTTATCAATAGCTTATAGGATCCTTTAGAGCAGCTAATGTGCAAGTGTGGACACCAGATGGTAGAGCCATTTTCTTTTATATTTCAAATTGAAAGATAAGTAGGCAATACGAAAACATCATGCTATCTAACATACGAATAACAGTTCTTCATCATCATTCTCATTCCCTTAAAGAACTAAAATCACCATGGAGAGATGTCACATTCCAGTGCAACGCTAAAGGCACTTCACAAAAATTCCTGAGCTTCCACTATGACATCATCAACCTCGCCTTTGTTTTAACTATTAATTGTTTTTGTTTTTTTATCTTTTCATCCTATAGTGAAGTCAAACCAATGGGTAAAACTAGTTCAAATGAGAACAAGCAGAGATCCGATCACTAATGAATGCGGAAATGCAAATGAAATGCTTCAGGTACACATGACAAAATTCCAACTTTATATAACCATAAGGATCAACTGGATCCGAAAAGAGGATTTACATCCTGTATCCTGCACAACCACACACTCACACAATCCTCTTCGTTCTCATGAGGGGGAAATAACTGCAGCATTCTTATCAATTAAGTACTTCATTACACAGAAGGACTTAAAGAGATGGGAGGCATTATGTAATTTTGCTAAAACACATCTCAAAGCTTCATATCCCACAGCTGACATTTAAATCATCCCTGAAAATTCATACACACACAGGTAAGCAGATTCAGAAGCAAATCATTAAGTAGTAAACAAATGCATCTGGTGGATTTCTTTTCCTTTGCCAGATGGAGAGCTCTAGCCACTTAACTGTTCATCAGACATGCAAAACATGAGGAAAAGTTCAAAGAAAGATGCATTTATCTGCAGTGGCCTGAATTACACTGCATGTGGGTGAATTCTCAAAAGGATCATGCCAACTAGAACATCTTAATACTTACACAAAGTGATATGCTGTTCATCATACTACAAACAACACATATGAACCAAACTGTAGACTCTGGGGCTTAGATCGTCACTGTTTGCTGTCAAAAATGAACATGTTTATGAAACTGTAAGCACGCCAAAAGTAACCATGGTAGGGAATGCCCATTTATCAGGGTTAAATGCCTTAACACCTCTA
Organism: Hypophthalmichthys nobilis; assembly: GCA_037950665.1. Classification (NCBI taxonomy): domain Eukaryota; kingdom Metazoa; phylum Chordata; class Actinopteri; order Cypriniformes; family Xenocyprididae; genus Hypophthalmichthys; species Hypophthalmichthys nobilis. The sequence continues at coordinate 9,197,479 of CM075468.1, read as the reverse complement.
CAAAGAAGAGAAATTACCACTTAATTATGTTACTGTTTAAATTAACACAAATAATAACACGTTCAATAAATCACTTGATCTCAAGAGGTACTATGACAACTGTTTTCACAGTCAATGTAGAAGCATATCTCAGTTTGTTTATGTGACTGAGCCTTGCTTTACAGTTCACTGGTCATGTTAGGCCAATGTCATTTGTTATGAATGTACTCACACTTGCTAGCCAATAAACCACCACTTCAGCTATACAACTCTCAGTCAAGGCTGTTTGCACAACACCCATGTAAAGCTATTGTTAATTCACTTGCCCTTATTAGCTTCTCTATCAGTACAACAAGTACAAACACACCACTTGATGAATCAATGATCCTGTCTGGAACACACTAAATAAAGACAGCCAACATTCAGTGTATGATGGTTCATTTAAGTAAACCTTGAGACATAATGGCACTGCTGGTTTTTAACCTACATATGGGTCAATGATGTGGTCAGGATCTAGGCTTTCAAAAAATCTATTAAAATAGAATTAATACAAAAATGAGTAGAATACACCTATGATGAAATTGTTTACAATTTCTGAATTCAAAATTTGTCTGAACATTGTAAAAAAAAAAAAAAAAAAAAAAAAAAGGTCACATTAAAAGACTGAATTATCACTGTAGCTAATTTTGTGCTTAAAGATTGTTAATAAGCTATTTAAACACTTTTGATAGCCAGATCAAAGTCAATATGGCAACCAACAAGAAGGAAGGAGGGGGAAAACAGAAATGATGTTTTTAGTCTCTCATAACTGTGTCAAGGTCATTAAGTTATTATATCACATATTTTGATCTTTTATGGAAAAATGTGCATAGGTCAAATTAATAAAAACATCTTGATATGAGCACAAGGTGCAAATAACTTGGTCACAATTTAGATTAGGGCCCAATTCTCACTATTAACTAACTACGACTTTTGCCTCAAACTCCTAATTACTGCTTATTATTAGTTAGTAAGGTAGTTGTTAAGTTTAGGTATTAGGTAGGATTAAGGAATGCAGAATATGGTAATGCAGAATAAGGCATTAATATGTGCTTTATAAGTACTAATAAACAGTCAATATCCTAGTAATATACATGCTAATAAGCAACTAGCTAACAGTGAGAATTGGACCCTTAACTAAAAAGTATTACCAATAACTTTAATAACTTAATAATAACAACATCTTGGAACAACTAAACTTTATCATCTGGGACAACTGTATTTGTCATACCAACAGCACAGTCATGATAGGACTGCATGTCAACAGATTAGTGTCACTGACATTTACAGCTCCTCTATGGGCTACATAAAAAAAGCCCCCAAAACCATTAAAACCACAACTTCCCGATATGTCATGAATCATTTCAGCAGCATACTTTAACAGATGACAATCTCAAGCCGATATTGTTTCTCTTGTTATTCATGCTGAAGCTTCTGAATGATTCACTGTTTTCCTCGAAGTGACCTGTCAAACACTGAGACGGTTCTCCAAGAGTGACAGCGCGAAACACCAAAAGCAGTGACCTCCATTACGTCACATGAGTGCTATCACTGTCTTCTGTCATCATAAACGCTCACTGGCAAACGGAACTTCTGGAATGCGACAACACCAAACACCTGTTTAGCACCCTCAGAAGCGGTTATGTCATCACCGCCGTTCACAATCGTATAAAGAACAAAAAAAACTTGAACCGTCGCCGCGGCCATAGGCGGTCGGACGTGTTCAGAATATTTAAACTGGTTCTTACCTCGAGACGGTCCAAACTGACGAAACTGGCTATAGCAAATCCATCAATAATATCCTCCTCCTGAGAACTAGACTCTCGTCTCTTCCTCCGGTGGGGTCGCGGGGTTCTGCTCGAGGATGTCGAGCGTGGCGGAGCGTTTTTACCGGGACTTCGCTCCCGTTCGGAACCAGACGAGGGGCTTCGATTGCGGGCTTCCCCGACGCGTGCCTCCCGTTTCCGTCCCCTCTCGCGCTGCGACCGGGATCTGCGACTCTGCTTCACTTTCCCTTCCATTTTAAAAACGGTGCGATGTCCTCCCCCCGCCCCCCCGTAAAAACAAAAAAGAAAAAAATGACACTCGATCACGTAAAAACCAGTCGATTCCACACAATCAATAAAACACACCCATATAATACTGAAGCCTGTAAACAATTCACAGTATGACCTTGGATGTTAAGCTCCGTAATGTGATAAACAAACAAATGTGATCCATGCAGGTTGAGGCGTGTATATAATCCAAACCACAGCGTCACAGTATCGAAACGCCTTGCTTCATTTAAACAGGTGCAAAATGGCTGTTTAATTACAGTAGCGTGAATTCCACGCGCACGGCAACTTTGTTGCAACGGCATACAACAACATCAGTGTTGTATATACTGCAGACCGCGCGCTGGATTCATGACGCTGGCCCTGCTTTAATTCTCACCCGATTCATGACCCACTGTGCCAGAAACAAAATAAATAGGCATCCGCGTGTTTGTCAAACAATTTAAAAATAGGAACTTATTGTATCGCCAAGTTTCAGCGTGAAGAGACGCCACGAAACCATCCGAGACAGCACGGTCCGCGTCAAGCTGAAAACGCTCTTATATCCCCCAAAGATCCTTCTTCAGCACACAATCCAGCAAAAACAAATCATTCCAACCAGGAAAAGAGTTCGTTATCCAGCAGAGAGTAAGTTGAACGCGTCCATTCCTGAACGCTGCCCGCGCGCTGCGGCTGAAGAGAAAGACGTCGGCGTGTTTGTCAGAATACGTGAAGCTTCGCTAAGTGGCTTTAAAGAGACAGTGGATGATTCACATCTCCTCTTCTCTCTGTTCTTGCTCGTCAGAAATCGCACTGCGAAGTGTAAATGTTCGGAGTCTAGCAAACTGACGTACTTCCGCCACTTCTGCGATTGCCAGAGGAAGTGAGCTGGTTTATTATATTACTCCGATGAACTTATTTTTTCATGACATGTCATTTGCAGGGTGTTTGTCTTCTGTGACGCCCGCCTGTCAGCGGGTGGAGAGACGCGCAGTTAGCGAGCTGTCAGCGGCCAAATGCGCATCAGTGCAGGGCAGGCAGCTTCAAAAGCCCACACAGATCTCAGCAGCCCAAACCCTCTCCCCCATTAGAGCACACAGAGAGCTTGTGCATCATCTGCCTCAAACGGTCTGTCCACTGTTGTAGTCTGATAACCTTCAACCTAGTTGCATGAGGCATTAAAAGGAAATTATAAAATAAAAATGTCACCTCATTTGAGGCTCAGAGATTTATCTATCTCTCTATCTATGTCTCTATCTCTCTCTCTCTCTCTATCTATCAAAATCACATTTGCTTTAGTGTTTGCACAACAAAGTGAAACTTTGTGCTCACAATAATTACATTAAACTATTTTAAAACCGGTAAGTTCTGATTAACTGTGAGTCTGTACACAACTCATTCATCACATTGACATGCTCAGTTTAGATTTGTGGACACAAAGCTCAAGGGAATAAACTCATGAGATACTTCAAGCCACACACTCTACACACAGTCCTTGGGGAAGGCATTACTATAACAGCAGGAGCTAACAGTGGTCTTTGGACTCACTAAAGTGCCCACAATCACACATCAATGATTTATTCAGGGGAATATAATTATTTTCGGCTCAATTGTTGTATATGAATGAAATAAAAGTACAAATACATAACTTAAACAGGGGCAAATTGTAGGCAAAGCAACGAATAAAAACAAATATATATTATATATATATATATAAATCATAAATATATATATATATATATATATATATATATAAATCATGCATATTACTGAAATGTAAATACTTATATAAAATGTATGTAAACAGCACAAATGTTGTCACAGAACAAGTGCACTTGAAATAAAGCAGACACTTGTCAGTACAACTCTTTGCCATTTACTGTCATCACAATTTGTGCTGATCGTTCTTTCTCAAGCTCTTCTTGTAAACCTGCATTTAAGTGCACATGATGTCATGTAGCCCCAGAAACATAAACTGTGGCTACAGGTCAGAGTGTGTTTTTATTTCACCTCTGCAGTCTGGGTCTTAGCTCACTTTTCCATATAATAATTCAACGTTCTGTCTGCAGTTATAGGCTCTTAGACACCGTGAGGTTGCCTTAAGGCAGCAAGTGAGGATCTGTCCTCTAGAGAACACACACACACACACACACACACACACACACACACACAGAGAGAGAGAGTCTCAAGATCATCCAAGTCATCCAGACTTATAAATGATTTATTTTACACCCCACTCTTGCAATAATGTGCAGTGCTATCAGAACTACATCACTGTGGGCTTGTTCAGTCTATCTATCTATGTATCTATCCATTCATGCATCCATAGACAGAAAGAATGGTATATGGAAATAAATAATGGATTCATCCATCCATCCATCCATCCATCCATCTCTTTCTTTCTTTCTTTCTTTCTATCAATCAATTCATCCAGGAAGAATGAAAAATTGAAATAAAGAACAGATCCATCCATCCATCCATCCAAGCCAAGTCAAGTAATCCCTCCAGTCTCTTTCTTTCTTTCTATTCCATTTCTATCCATTCCCAGACAGAACGATTAAAAAATGGAAATAAAGAACGGATCCATCCTTCCATCCATCCATCTATCCAAGCCAAGTCAAGTAATCCCTCCTGTCTTTCTTTCTTTCTTTCTTTCTTTCTTTCTATTCCATTTCTATCCATTGCTAGACAGAAAGATTGAAAACAGGAAATAAAGAACGGATCCATCCATCCATCCTTCCTTCTTTTTTTCTCCATCCATCCATCCATTACTTTCTTTCTTTTTCTTTCTCTTTCTTTCTATCTACCTTTCTTTTTCTTTCTTTCTGTCTTTCTTTCTTTCTTTCTATCTACCTTTCTATCTACCCATCCATCAATTCATCCAGAGAAAGAATGAAATATTGAAATAAAGAACAGATCCATCCATCCATCCAAGCCAAGTAATCCCCCCCAGTCTTTCTTTCTTTCTTTCTTTCTTTCTTTCTTTCCTTCCTTCCATCCATCCATCCATCCATCCATGCCAAGTAAGTCAAGTAATCCCTCCAGTCATGTAATCACTATGTTCAAAATGTCTTGGTTACATTAGCAAAAGGTCAAACTCTGCTGGACTGTATGGGTGAATTGGAAATGGAGTGTCAGCAGGAGATAGTAGTGGGTGTATAAGCTATATATCATTATCACTGAGGAAATATAAACTGAATGTGAGATCGCCTCTATTTAAAGAAAGACAGTGGATATTATTGGAAGAGGTTTGAAATTGATACGGAGTTGAATTTAACTGAATGCATCACCCTAAATTAGATTAGTCATTCACTGAAATGAAATGTGAAAAGGTATACAGTAAATGTCAAAGTAAATGCCAAATAAAATGTGAATACAGGTTTCTTTCTTTCTTTTCTTCTTTCTTACCTTTAATAATAGCTTTCTTTACTCACAGACCGCAATGCATTTTGACTAATCTTTTCTCAAAGTCACATAGTCAGGATCAGTCAAAGGCTTAGCTCAACATTTTTGAAGAAATTCAGAAATGAGTTCTATCGATTTTTCGCCTCCCCGCACCTTCAAGCTAAACTAACATCCCGACAGACTGTGTTATGTCAGTTCAGCTTTTCTTTAAAGATATCTGCACAAATCAATAAGGCTTTGGCTGAGAATATACAGTAGATCCCTGCAAGAAGTGTGGACAAATTCAACATACCTTGGCTTTTGATTGATTCTGTGGAACATACTGATGCTTATCCTCTTAACAGACTGTGCGGTGCTTTCTCTGATAACCATTTGTATTTTTCTTGATAACAATCTGGCAAGTCAGAGCCTGAAATCGGAGTCGGTGCAAATGTGATGACTAAACGCTGGGAGCATTTCATCCGTGATGATCTCTAAGGAGAATGTCAAAACATGATGCCCATCCTTTCTCCCCGGACGGCCCCTGTAATTGCTTCTTAAGAAAACAGTGGAACTGACAGTAGCAACATTTTCTCACACATTTCACAGTTCAAGCAAAGAGACAAAAACACATATAAACACACTTGAGGTGATACAAAGACACTGTATGTACTGAGTGAGAGTGTGAAGAGAGAAAAACAGCCAGACAGATATTCAGAGCCAAGCCAAGAAGACTGCAACTGAACACAAGTGGCTCTCCTAACTAGATCGGGTAAATAAATGATATCCGGCGTTTTATAAATTTCATGACATTTTCAAACACTTACCATGTACATGTGTGAGCAAATGTATGTTGTTTCCCAATATTATTGTTGCTATGTAAATTTAGGTAAATGGAAAAATCAGCTCAGTGAAGCGATCTTGGGCTTGCCTTGTCAAAATATAAATATCAGTGGGATTAGAAATAGAGATGCATGACTGACTGAATCTGATTAAGCTCCTTAGAATTAAACTCTTAGAACCAGTGTGTTTTGGTACTGAAAATATGAACAAATCTGCACCAAATACAGTTAAAATGAAAAAAGGTCTAATGTCTAACTTTAATGTCACAGAATAACAACTAACTTCTCAAGCCAGCAAATTGCTGGAGATAATTTGCTGGCATTCTGACAATGGATTCTGTTCATGCATGACTTCTAAGCTGAATAATGCTGTTAAACGTATAGAAAGCTTGTATGTCGGAGCACTGGCGCAGATGGTGGTGCTTTGGTCCTACCATTTGAAGAGCTGCTGTTCTTGTAGGGAACCCATTTTGAATCTGGCCAAGGACATTTCCCAGTCTTGTTCTCCCCTTTCTCCACCTGTCATTTCCTGTAAAATAAATGCAATTAGCATGAAAAAGAGCATGTATGTGTGAAAGCATGTCATGAACAACACCCATGGTTCCTCTGCTAAGACACATGTGAGAACTGGCCTCATACATCTATAAATGTATGCACTCTAAAAATATATCCACTCAAAAAAAAAATGTCAACAATATATCAAAAGAGCTTCATATATTTTTAGATGTATGAAGTCAATTCTCAAGACTCCTAACAGAGGATTTACGCATTCAATTGCATTTTCATATTTATAATATTACAAAAGATTTCTATTTTAAATAAATGCTGTACTTTTGAACTTTCTTTTCATCCAAAAAGAAAAACACAGATTCCATAAAAACATTAGGCTGCAATGTTGTTTTCAATATTGATAATAATAAGAAATGTTTCTTGAGCACCAAATCAGCATATTAGAATGATTTCTGGAGGATCATTTGACACTGAAGACTGGAGTAATGATGCTGAAAATTCAGCTTCGACATCACTGAATAAACTGCATTTTAAAACATATTCAATAGAACAGCTATTTTAAGTATATTCCTTACTTAAAATAGCTGTTCTATTGAAAATGTTTTAAAATGCAGTTTATTCAGTGATGTCGAAGCTGAATTTTCAGCATCATTACATTGACTCCGGGCCATTGAATTCTTAGAAAATAATGCACACCCGAGGTGGTAATGAGGCCACAACGCGCTGCATTACGAGGTGGTGTGCATTATTTTCTAAGAATTCAACGGCCCAGGGTCGATTATTCCGCTTATACTACAGTTACCACACCTCAAGACACTGTTCCGATGGTGTATTTCAAGACATTTTCAGTTTTTTGTCCTTAAAACACTCGTGTGGGGGAGTAATTTCTTACTAGACTTGTGCCGATATTCGGTAATGTGATATATCGCGATAATGAATATGCACGATATTGTTCTCGTGGGCACTTCAAAATACCGTAAATAATAATTTATTACCAATTATTAACATTTTTATAATGCATTTAAGAATACTTTCCCCATCATCCGTATAAAATGCACAACACTTTATAGCCTAATTCTTTTGCACTTTAATCTGTTTGAAAATTTTACTTAATATATTTTTTGTGTATTGTATTATTGTATTTAAACATTCAGAGTTTTTTTGTTATTACAAAAAGAGTTCTTAAACCTGTTATACTATGACAACACTTTTTTTGCAACTTATTTCAATATCGTGATAATACCGTATACCGTGATAAAAGCTTCAGCAATTAATCGCAACATGAAAATTTGATACCGTCACATGCCTATTTCTTACGCATCTCATCCCAAGCCTCCATTGCTAATTCCAAAACGTCATTTCAGAACTAGTAACGAAGGATCAGAGTTGCCAGGTTTTCACAACAAAACCCGCCCAATTGCTCCTCAAAGCTAGCCCAATCGCATTTCAGGGGGGGTTCCACGGTAAAAATCGCGTTCCGGGGGGTAAAATCCGCGTTTTTAGTGGGGCTCCCCTGGTAAAATTCACAGTCAAGGGCTAAATATCACGTTATTTAGGGTCGATTCAACCCGCGGACATGAAAAACAACCCGCGGAAACAGGGTAAAAGTAGCCCAATTCAACTTGACTTGGCAACACTGCGAAGGATTGAGCCTTGATATTAGCAGAATAATACCGTTGATACAGTTATTAACGCAGTTGAGAGAGAGAGAGAGAATAAGCAGCATTTGTGAATTAACCTACCTGATCTGTCGGCAGCAGTGTCTCTACTAATAGCGAAACTATACGTTTATCAGAGAGAGAGAGAGAGCGCGCGAGAGAGTGTGCGCTTTCAGAACACAATAAAACGTATTTTGTGGCAAAAACCATGAAAACCTGTTGTGGGTTTTGTTTCTTTTGCAGTTGTAGGCTGTAAGGAGGACCTACTGAGATAACTGAAAACATTTGGTAAAGTAATATGGAACTGCAATGCGGTCAAGACCTGCCTAGAACTACTTTAGCCGTGCGTTTCCCTGAAAATAATTGCACACCTTAGAACGTTGGTCAACCAATCATATTCGAGCATTAAAGAGACCCATAGTATAAACTGAAATATTTCACAGCTTTACAACGTTATTACTGTGTATCAGAATATTTAATTTGCTTAATTAACTTTACTCAACTTAATCACCCATGGGAGTGCTGCTATCAACCAATGTTGATGATTTCAAAATCACAAAATCCGTCTAATAGACTGTCACTATGCTAATTCGTAGCACCGAAGTATAAGCACTCAATTAATATTCACATCTCAACATAGAGAAGACAAAAGACTCAGCTACAACCTAACTTCAGAGAAACCTTAAAATCACACAGAGGAATTCTGGCCCTCTGTACATCAGTTCGGGTTCTCTTCTATCCTGTGCACAGCAGCAATTCTGCTGTAATAAAGAGAGGATGTGACAGAGGTGTGTGAACATTGCAGTGCTTTCACAGAACAGAGATGAGAATGGCCTCTGACTGTCCTCCCAGTGGGGTTCCTCAGTCTGGCATTCTGTGTCCCTGTCTTGCTTTCTTTCTTTCTCTCTTTTTCCTTTCTCGCTCTGTCTTGTGCACAGACACTCCAAGGCCTCTTTAGTTAAAAACATGTTTCTGTTATCTGGTATCAAATGCACATCATGGCAGCCTTCCTGCATTCAGCCCAGCATTTGCTTTGATATTTGTGTCACTTGCTGGGTCTCTCACAGAAAGTCTTGCTTTTCAACATTTGTGTAATTCATAATTCCTTTACCCTCCTCCGTCGATCTCAAGATACTAAACCCACGCTGCTTTCTCAAGGTGAGTGAGTGTATTTGCTGTTTTTATTATGAATACTAGGAATTTAAAAATGTCCTTTCACTTCCCAGCTGAAATCAAATTTTCAGTGAATATTTCACTAAAATAGGATGATCACTCTGCTGAAAAACAGTTCTAAGCCAGCTTACACTTGTTAGAAGATGATAGCTGGTCTGTTGACAGGTATTAAAGGGATTTTGGCATATTTCAGCTGGTCTGGTAGCTAAATACCAGTTTGGCCAAACAGGCTAGGAAACTAGCTTAAACCAGACATCCAGTTTAGGCTGTTTTAAACAGTTTTTCCCCTTCCAGGGCTGAGTTTTCAGGGATAGTCTCCAGTTTGGGGTTTCCATGCTTTATGGGGACTTTCCATAGCCATAATGATTTGTATACTATATAAAATGTATATTCTATCCCCTAACCCCTAAACATAATCCTCACAAAAACAAAAAAAAGCGTTTTCACATTTTAAAAAAAACATAATTTAGTATGATTTATAATCTGGAAATCTTATTAAATTGTGGGACCCCCCATTATACAGGACTATATATTATAAAACGGTACACAAAAATGACAGTTCGGTACATACCTCGGTTTTGAAGTCACGGTTCAGTACAGGTTCGGTACAGCAGGGTGAGAAAACTAAACTTTTTTTTTTTTTTTTTAACTGGTTTACTGAACACACTTTGTCACAATTTTCATATTAACTATAATATTAAAGGTTACAGTTAACAACAGAGCCAGGGGAGCCCAAACTATTAAATTCAGTTGCTATTTATTTTTTAGACATAATCATCAACACTCAATAATAATAAAAAAATGTATGTTAACATGTAAATTGCACATAAGGTAGTTTTTGCATTAACTTCTATATCTAATTATAAAATTATGTTTCTCTAATTCATTGTTAAAATATAATCATTTACACAGTGGCTGTCATAACTTGATTTATTTAAACATATATTAAATAATTAACACACCATTACCAGGTTAAGTAAAATATAATTAATATATATGCTAATATATAGCATTTCTACATTACATTTCTACGTGACATTGTTTACAAGCTGTTTTATTGACGTCTTTCCGCAGTTGAAACAGATTGAGCGATTACACGAGACATGATACGTTTCAGTAAGTTGTACTGTATTTTTCAACATACCTTCAGATGTTTATTCATATTCTTTCTGTAACTAGTAATGAAGAGGAAGAGATGATCGCGTTCACTCGCGCTCCGCGCTGCCGCTTGAACTGAGGCACCTATACAGCTTCTGTTGCGCCACATCAAAAAGCGTCAAAATGCCATTTATTGTTTGAATTTTGTGATAAAAACAATGACGTCCAGTATATATATATATATATATATATATATATATAATGAAAAATGCCTAAATGATAATATAGATGACATAGGCTACTGTTGTATTATTAATCGTTCTGATATATTTAGCTAGCAATGTTCATGTAACCTAGTTAACATAGTTTGTATTGAACACCTACAGACAGCACTAGCAAATAATGGTTTCCCCACAAAAAAGAAAGAAAGAAAAACAGATAGTAATAATCCAACAGAAACCAAACATATATGAAACAATTGCATCTGGAGAGTGGCTCCATTGATCCCAGCACACAATGTATTGGTTTAATTAAGAGAAGCAGTGTCCTTGCTAATTGATTCCTTGCCTGTGTGAATTACCTACACGCAAAACAACCGGTGACTAATGACCCATGGAAATCTCGCTTTTACGAACTGGACACGCTGCAAGCCAAACTTCCTCCACAGCTGACCGGCTCCCGCCACATTTGTGAGGATTACTGAGCTGTTAGCGAGACCCGCTCTCCTCGATCAATCCCCCCCCGTACAGTGCTAAAGGCTCTCATCAATTATGAATCAGTCAGGGAGAGGGTGAAGCTACCATTGATCTGCAGAGAGAGAGAGAGAGAGAGAAGCAGTGTGCGTCAGCATGCTGTATAACTGATAAAGCAGGTGTTGATTTTCCCAAAGCATATTAATGATCAAATTATTCCTCATGCTTTTGTTTATGTGAAGTCTCACTAGAGAGGAGGGAAAGACAATAACTCAATTGCTCATTTCCCGTCTTGTGTAAAGAGAGCAGGTTCATTACCAGAGTCATAAACCAGGGCCACTAGGTCCAATGTTTCCTCAAAAAGACCTGAATGAAAATACAGTATATAAAGTAATGATATGAAATATGAAACATGAAATCCAGCAGTATGTAAAGCCAGTGGCAGCTTGTGTGTAATATACATTTTAAGGTACAAGAGAGTATGGAAGCCCATTCCTGCAAAAAAAAAAAAAAATCATATTACAATTATGACAAGCTCAAAAAAAGGCCAAAATTATGAGATACCAAGTCATAATTATAAAAAGTTAATAATCATTAAAAAGTTGGAATTTTGAGATATGAGATATTAGGTCATAATTATTAGATAAAAAAACAACAACACTGAAACAGTCATAATTGTCAACTTTTTGTCATTACTTTTTATCTGATAATTTTGGTTTAGTATATTTTTTGACTAAGTATCCCTTTTTTACCTCAGATATATGACATAAAAAGTCAAACTTATGAGATGTCATAATAAATGATTTAACAAAGATTTTTTATTCTTGTGTGGCTGAAATGGGCTTCCACAGGAAAATGGATATTAATAAAGTTATTAATCTTATTAATCTGCTGTAACCCTGGCCAAGTTTAATCACCTCAAGAATAAGGACTTCTCTCATTAGTAAACTTCTCTCATAATTAAACGTATCTTGTCCTGCATAAGCATCCAATCATTTTGAGAGGTAATCTTTTAAACCAATCAGCTTTCAGTATCACTTAGCGCATCATCAGCAGATGAAGAGAGAGACTTAAATTTAGCCAAAATACTTCTGTAATTAATAAAAGATCTCTAAACAAGTGAAAATTCAAGTCAGACACATATATAAATTTAATATAACAAAGAAGCGAAGGTTAATTAAACTTGCAGTGTTTACAGACTATACTTAATTCTAAAAAATCCTAACAGAATTTTCATAATAAATAACAGGAAAAAACAGCTAATAAAGGCTACACAAAATATTCTTGTAATTATATTATTGTGAATATTGTTCTTGTAAAATCTGTTTTCTTTGTTGTATCTCAATTGTAAAGTGTCCATAAGCTATTGAAAGGCACTATATAAATTAAACTTGCTTTCATTATTATTATTTCATTACTAAAAATGCATTCAACTGGGTGAGATTTAATTTTAACTCCAAGTAAGTTGATATTAATATTATAGCAGTGGTTTCTTGTTGCTAAGATAATAAGGGTGGTAAATATAAGGTAGCCTATTTCCTGCTTAAACATACACTCCCATGGCCACTTTCAAATGGAAATGCCCTGTCGGGTTTGGTTTTATCAGTCATCAGGACTCCGAGAACAACTCAGGTGTCTGATCGTTTGTGTGTCAGTGTGTGCACACCCGCAGCACAGTGGTTAGCCACAGGAAGTTACAATAATAACAGACCAAACCCACCACACTGTCATGTTCACTGCAACTCATCACTACAGCTTCGCTGGCATTCTGCAGGGGAGTCATGGAAACTGCTCTGGCACCACTGCGCTCTGTTCTCCTCTCTGGGACTTTCTCACCATCTTTGTAGACCTGTGTTGGTAAAATAAGAGTGGCGTGAAAGTGAAGTCATGTTGCCGTAAGAGATTGTGCAGGGGTTTGATATGAGACATGCTACAGGAAATGATAGATGACACCGTACAAGCTGCAGGTCACAGGTCAAGTATCTGACTCATTCCACTTCAGTGACTGAGGCACATGCACTCTGATACCCTTGTTATGCTGTACATATGCACTGAATTTCAAAGCTTATTTTGGTGTTTACACATTTATCACCAAGTCTCACGTAGCCAACTGTCATAATGTGTAGTCCACATTGCAGTTTGTTCTGGGCATGAACTGCCTAATTAAACAGGAAGTAGGGCTTCCGCGACACATTTTGACTAGTTGACTAGTCTGTGGATGAATGTGTGACAATATAGCATGCAGAAAGTCTGCAACATGAATGTTAATAGATTTATGCTGCTTGCTTTATCATATTATAATAGTGCAAAAAAACAAACAATCATGCAGCCACTTCAGTCAGCCTTTGGATGATACTTGATTTGTTTTAGGGCAGTTTGCAAGAATTTTGGTTCCAGACCATCGTATATCTTTGCTTATAGTGTGCTTTGTAAACACAAAATGTCCCAGGTTTACTTCACTTTCACTTTTGCATATTTGGTTACTACGGAGAGTTTATATTAACAAATGTGAACTCTGGATCATTTAAATAAATTAGTTAAAACTGTTAAAAGTTAAAATTTAAAAAATTGTCTTAAAAACAAGTACAACTGAAGTCATGTGATCCACAACTAGTCGACAGAGACCCAAGGCATTGACAACAGAACTAATGCTGCATTCCAGACATATGGGAATTAGGATTTTTCCTACCTCCTTCTTGGAAATAACATCTGGAACAGCAAGTCCTGCTTCTAATGAGCATAAACGTTAAAAAGAAAGTTTAACATTAGACATTAAGTTTATGTAATGATACCTTCGTTTTTGCCTTTTGTCAGCTGTTTTCAAAGCGATTGTTATTTTTATTCTGTTTTTGCCATAAATGACCCAAAACACGATATACTCTCCTTGTGTCCTGGCGACATCACATCGTCAACACGTGAACATGACGTGTGATTGACTGAAACACACTGAGGTCTAAAGTGGTACATTTAATTTGGGACATTCCCACGTAAAACCTAATCTGGAACGCAGCATAATTAACAAGTCAGCAATACCCAACAGAAAGAGGCCATTTGACTGTGAAGTGATAAGCACTTTGAGGGGTGTGTAAATCTGAAATCAGACATTCTGGAGGAAGGAAAAAACAAACAAACAAAAAAAAACACTACAGCAATACAGAACTATTTTCAAGGATATATTGTTTATGTGCTGCAAAGTGTCTCAAATAAAATTCTAGATCAGGGGTGTCCATTCCTGCTCCTGGAGGGCCAACGTCCTGCAGAGTTTAGCTCCAACACACTTGCCTGGAAGTTTCTACGCTTCATTCAAAATCGAATACTTCCCTACTATATAGTATGTGAAAAAAGTAAGCCAAAAGAGTAGTATGTCCAAATACATAGTATTCGATAAACAGTAGGTGAAAAGTCCCCTTTTGCCAAGATTCTGAAGTGTTGTTCACGTGACAGTAACAATATGGAGGATTTAGTACATCTGAATTTCATTCATACTACCCATATTCATACTATAGAGCATACTTTTTTTAACGGTTGTGAAGTAAATTCAAATTCAAATGTAGTACCTACTCAGTTTCGGACACAACGCTAGTGAGTCTGAAGGCCTTGACTGTCTGGTTCAGGTGTGATTAGGGTTGGAGCTGAACTCTGCAGGACAGTGGCTCTCCAGGAGCAGGTTTGGACACCACTGTCTAGACTACTCCCCTAGAATATCTTTTAAAGATTCAACACCATGAACCTCACAAAAACTGTGTAAAAATCCAGTATCTAGGTCTTTGTCAGAAGCAGTGTAGTGTCCTGGGAACCAGCAGACTGAAACCTGCACACACAGACTCCTGGAAATAAAATCAGACAATCAGGGTACGTTTACACAACAAGTTTTTTGCATACAGGTGACAACGTTATCAAAACGATCCTCGTTCACACGGATCCCCAAAAATGACAAAAAATGCTGTATTATGCTGCCAGGCCTGTAGTTGCCGATGTCACTTCCTAAAAAAACACTACGCGCCTATTGACTGAACATGTAATATGAATATCGCACAACGTCACCGTTTTCATTCGTGTTTTTGTAGTTTACACAGAGACGATGACATATTGTTTTCAAAAACTTGCACTTTGAATCCCATTCTCAAAAGTTTGCTTTTTCAGGCCCCCAAAATGCCATTGTCATGTAAATGAATGGCAAAAATGCATAAAAAGTTTTCCGCTTTTAGTTGAAAACAGTGTCATGTAAATGGCCCCTCAGTTTGTAAATAGCCATTTATCAAAATACTTTCACCCCTTAGGAACAGTGCTTGAACAGAGAAGGCAAAATGTGCCAGATCAGCCATGTTATTATATGGCAAAAGATTCTGCTTTGTCTGGCATGTGTAAAAAGTCACCTTCAATGAGTGTCCATCTGTCCCTCTCCAACACTCAGGTTAGAGAATGCACACAGATATGCACATGTGAGTTATGGTGTGCTAAGTATGCTGAGTGTTTATCAGCAGGCATTTGAACTCCCCTGCCCTTCCTGGAAGCAAGCCACAGAGTGAGACCAGTGTAAAATCTCAGATTCATGAATTATAGAGCAACTTGAGCTTTAAAAGAATGCTGACTTGTTAGACTTTGATGCAGCATAAACACATCAAGTATAGGACAAACTGAACCAGAGTTTAATGAATTCCCTGTAAACCTGCAGTATCATCCGCAGGCCATGTTCCTATCGGCCTCTGCGCTACAATGAGAAAATGATTTATACGTGTTTAGATTTTGCTCCCAAGGCTCAGTGCTTTGGGATTTGTTTCTGTTTGTTTAAGGTGACGTCATGTCACAGCGATTAAAATGAACTTTGATCTTCAAAGTATCCTGGGAAAAATGGGCAGAGGATCCATTCTAAGAAATGTGGAAAACAAGCTGTCTAAGATAAACTGAATGCATTTAATAGTTTTGATTAAATATAATATGAGGGTCAAAAAAAAAAAAAAGACAAATTTTTAGATAGAAGTGGTCTTTTCATCTGACACTCCATGGATTCCTCAGTTAACATGATTTTGATCATGAGAACTATTTTCACATTATATACACTAAGCCTTTTTATGATCGGATAGCTATCCATTCAATAAGAATTGTACATTTTATTGAATTATGAAAGAATTTAAAATGAAACAAATTTATTTTTTTCATCTAAACTTTTGAACCATAGTGTATATATGGTTGGATATATATATATATATATACAGTAAAACCAAAAATTATTCAGACATTTTTGATATTTTTGATATATTTTTACTAGTGGGTGCAGGACACTATAGTTCATTTATGTAAGTGAGGATAGCAAAATAAAGTAAACTGACATATTATACCCAAAAATTCTTCACACAGTGGACTACCAGTAAAATTGATACAAATTTGGAACCAAAAATTATTCAGACACTTTGACCTGACCATGTTTTGCTTAAGTGTTATCTGACATAATTAAGATTAATTTTTTCTGACACAGTTTAACTCTGAGATCTTGTCATACTTTATTACCGTTTTTTTAGACTATAGTGAATAAACTGTATTAATGAATAAAATGTTCAAGGTGTCTGAATAAATTTTGGTTTGACTGTATATACATTGTACACACACACACACACACACACTATAAATACTCTATATACACAATATACTGTATAGAGTAATGTGTGTGTGTATATATACACATAGGATACATTAAATTGATCAAAAGTGACAATAAAGATATTAATGTTAGAGTAACGATCCTGAAAATTCAGCTTTGCCATCATAGTAATAAATTAAAATATATAGGCCTATAAAATAGAACAAAATATATTAAAAAAGCAAACAGTTATTTTAAATTGTAATAATATTCCAAATTATATTTATTGTATTTTAATAATAATAATAATAAAAAAAAACTTTCAATTTGAGTCTCACATACTGTATATTTTTGAGCAATAAAAGCATCCTACAGCTGTGTTAGCTATGCATTCTAATGATTTGGGAGGAATGCTGCAGAAAATGAATGGCGAGCATTATTTACAAGCAGTTAATTGAACAGCAAAAATCCATGCAGTAATGTGTGTTGCTGTAACACCCAGTAGTGCTGGCTCAGTGCCTGACCGAGATTGCCAGAACAGTAAATTGTCTTTGTGAGTACTATGAGTGTGTGTGTGTGTGTGTGTGTGTGTTCTTGCTCTGTAGTGCTATTTAAATAAGAAGAGTGGCTGTGCTTTGGAAAGTTACTGGCTGTGATTAACGATTGTACAGATGGTTTGCAGCTACCATTTACCATGGGAATTAACCCCAATATTTACAATAGAGAGAGTGTGAACACCCTCGTGCATACACACAAATGAGTGTTTGATAGCTTAACGAGACATAACATGCTTCTCTGCAACACTACCTCCTGCTACCTGTGTACACACACACACACACACACACACACTTAGCTATGTAAATGGTGACCTACCATACGACCGCTCATGTTTGAATTATTTAATTTATAATGAGTCACTTTTCCAAGTAAGGACGTCCCTAAATGTCCCTAAAGTACGATTAAGCTCACTTCCGGAAACAAAGGATAGCAAAGTAAACACATACACACAGCATAAACATTTATAAAACACATGCACAGAGTCATAAAAAGATTATCCCTCAAATGTCAAATTTTAAAAACATTCTTCATACATCCATAAACTGTTGATAATCTCAGTAAATATTTCAAATTGGCAAACTTAGTGCAGCCTTTTAGTAGATTAAATGTTTAAAAGTTCATTCAATTATTAAATATGAAATCTAAAGTTTGTTAAATGAAATATGACAAAAAAAACAAAACAACATCTAACAGCAGATTTACATTTCTCCAATAAAATAATTATTTGATCACTTAGTTAATTTCAACCGTCTTTTACAGCAGCAAACAGCCCTCCAAATATAATAAACATGTCTTAATATACACAAATGTTTATGTTATGAATCAAACATCCTGTGCGAACATAATTTGTTCTGTTTACCCTTCAGTTTGTAGATTAATTAGTGTCGATAATTCAAGATATACATTACCATTCAAAAAGTCTGTGGTCAGTAAGATTTTTTTTTAAAGAAATTAAAATTTTTATAAATCAAGGATGTATTGAATTAATCAATAGTGATAGTAATACATTTATAATAAACATATATTACAAATAAATGCTGTTCTTTCTTAAACTTTCTACTGATCTCAGAAGCAAAAATATCAAGCAACACAACTGTTTTTAACATTGATAATAATAAATGTTTCTTGAGCACCAAATCAGCACATTAGGAAAATTTCTGAAGAATCATGTGACACTGAAGACTGGAGTAATGATGCTGAAAATTCAGCTTTGTCACCACAGGAATAAATTACATTTTAAAATATATTAAAATACAAAACTGTTCACAATATCATTGTTCTTACTGTATTTTTGATGGAATAAATTAGAGATAATAGACTAAAAATCTTACTGACCCCAAACTTTTGAACGATAATGTATTGCAAAACTAAATTTATCTGCAAACAATTAATCCTAGATCTTTTTGTAACCATTTTAAATTTAAAAATTTAAAATAGTAATTTCAAAACAGCATGTGTATTGTTTTAAAATTGTATTTGATGATTTATTTATTATTTAATGAAATTACATCTATTTTAAAGTTTGTCTAAATACTTTTTTTGGCCCACTGCATAATATTATATAACAGAATAAGCCTGTAAGAATCTGAATCACCATTAAAAATCTTTTAGTCTAGGATTTGGGCTGAAGGCTTAATCTGCGTCCAATTGAAATGTAGTGTACTTGTACCCCTTCACTCTGCTGTGGATACCGCCTGACGGTGAGGAATCACTGGGCCGCTCTCGTCTGTTCGGCCCCATTGTTCGAGCCAATAACAGCACACTGTGCAAATCTCATCAGCCTGTTTCCTGCTTCTGGCTCGTAGCTCCTGTTTGTTTTGACAGAGACACAATACATAGGAGAGGATGGAGAAATATTTATCATCCTGCTTTGTTTTATTGTGCTGCATTGTGTTCCGCTCAGTCGCATTGTGTTTGAAATCGGTTTTTCATTTTGTAATCCTTGACACATAAACACAGCCATTTAGTTAAAAGGCTGATTAACCGTTATGGCTATAAAATGGCATATACAATGTAATCTGTCATGTTGTTATAGGGTTCACCTGTGATTTAATAATCAGATGAAGGAATGGCTCATCCAAAAATGAAAATGGTCATCATTTACTCACTCTCATGTCAATTCCAAACCCATGTGACTTTTATTGTTCTGTGGAACACAAAAGGAGATGTTTAGCAGAGTGTTCAAGCTGCTCTTTTTCATATATGAATGAACATGAATGAGAACTGGGGCTGAAGGAGCTCCAAAAAAGACACTATAAAAGACTTGCACACTATACTCCATGTCTTATGAAGCCATAGTATACACTGTAAACCCTAACGCTCTAAATAATTAATTGGTTTGAGTAGGACAAACTTAAATTAAACAAATTAGTTCAGTCAAATTAACTTTTATGAGAAATTAGCCCTCTCTTTTTCTTTCAAGTTCACAGAACTGATATATTTTAAGTAAACTGAACTGTTTCATTGTTTTGAGTTTTATGAATTGATTTCTTTTAATTTAGTTTAAGTGAAACTGGGCTGGAATTTCTATTTCCCAGCATGCTTCACACATGGCACTCGAAAGGGAGAGTATATGCTAAAATTAAGTGCAATTTATTTTTTATTTTTTTTTATTTTTTTTGCGCAAGATTAATATTAAGTGGGAGATTTAGTAGTGATTAATGTTTTGTTTTGCTAATTTAGAAGAGTTTCTGTTAATGTGGGATTTTGGAGAGTTACCATCATGGTGACAAGTGGTGTATGCGGCTTGGTTTGAGAGCTATTGTTAAAGGGTTAATTCACCCAAAAATGAAAATAATGTCATTTATTACTCACCCTCATGTCCTTCTACATCCGTAAGACCTTCGTTCATCTTCGGAACACAAATTAAGATATTTTGATTTAATCCGATGGCTCAGTGAGGCCTTTATAGACAGCAATGCCATTGAAAATCTCAAGATCCATAAAGGTACTAAAAACACATTTAAAACAGTTCATGTGAGTTCAGTGGTTCTATCTTAATATTATTAAGCGACAAGAGTACTTTTTGTGCGCCAAAAAACAAAATGGCAACTTTTCAACAATATCCTCCTGAGACCCAGAAAAAAAAAGTTTTTTGAATTTAGTATTTTTTTCACATCATTACATTGTTTAGAGCATAAAAAACAAATGGAAAAAAAACATTTTTGAAAAATTATATTTTATTCATATGTTATGCTATGTCCTCTGTAGTGGACACCAGGACTAAATTGTTTAAAAAATAAAATGACATGAAATGACATTTATAGGCAAAAACAATGGGATCAATTTTTAGGCTTCAGGATTTTTTTTTTTTTTTTTTTTTTACCAAACTTTGTATAAAGATGATTCTCAACTATGTTATGAAAGATAGAACGGAGTGAATCGATATACCATTTTACGATACACAATATGTGGGTAAAATAGCCATACATGGGTTTTCCCATTCAATACAATGTATCTATACACTGTATCTAATTTGCATATTAATGTGTTCTTGGAGCAACATGCAATGAAAAAAGAAGTGTAATAATGGTAGTAATAATTGGCAACATTTTCATAATAATATCTAATAATTAATAGGAATATTAATATATAATTTTATTCCCTATTCACTTAAAATGCCTGATAAACATGATTTAAGTCCTGGTGTCCTCTACAGAGGTCATGTATGAAATCAATGCCCTGTTTCATAACAGAAAGTCATATTTTGATTTGAAACCCCATAACATTTTCCTGAGATGTTGATTTATAACAAACAATTTGAAAATTAATCCGATTTAAATGATAATTACAAAATATTATCATATTTCCATAAGAGTGCTAATTTTCATTTTCAGTCATATTTAAAGACCAAGAAGTTGTTGTTATCATTATCAAATCAAACAAAATTTGGTATCTCTGCAAAGCCCTGAATGTGCTCTTTACAGGACATCCTGTGACACGTATGATGTCAGAGAAAATCACTAAAATATAATGTCCACTACAGAGGACAAAAGTCTATAGAGAATGAGAATGTTGCGTCACAGCGTTTTCACTCGCGTTGCATTTCGGGAAGGCGTCACCATATTAGCAGGATACGCTATCCGTTGCCATGGTTACTTTGACAGTGAGACCGAGAGAAATAGCGTGATATTTGTTTGCATTTTTGCGATACGCCGCAGTTTCTTGGAAAGAAATGGATAATGAGGAAGCGAAAGGAAAGGGGCTCTATCAGGAGAGACTAAATAACACCGCCAAGCGTCGCCAAGGGACATTCTACAACGCTTAACGTGGCTTAATGTACAGTGATATTAACAGACCAAACTCACTAAACATCATACTAATAAAGTGTACTATGTAGGCCAACAAAATAATCAGATGAGTCCTGAATGATCTCAACGCGTTTAATAATACGTTAAGCCTTTTCCTCCCATAGAAAACCGTTATAAGAAAACGCTTAATGTGGCTTAATGTACTTAGAAAGACTGTGATATTAACAGACCAAACTCAGTAAACATCATAGGGCCTACTAATAAAGTATACTATGTAATACTGTGTACAGAAAAGCAGTTGAGCCCATAATGTGAGCATAGCGTGTTTAAATTCATGAGCGTTTTCCTCAGAAAACTGTTATAAAGAAAACGTTTAACGTCGCTTAATGTAGCCTATAAGTGATATTAAAAGATCAAATTTGGCACAAACCAATTTTTCTGTATATTATGCTTTATTAGTATAGTGTTTACTAAGTTTGGTCTTTTAATGGCACTGTCTTTTTCTTTATGGGAGGAAAACACGTGTAATTAAATGTGTTGCGTTCATATTCTGGGCTCATCTGGTTTTCTGTCCGTGGTAGGCTATGCTGTATTATACTTATGGTGTTTACGAAGTTTGGTTCGTTAATAACACAGGTGATGCTTCAGGGTCTTTCGTCAGTTCTGTAGCTGGCAGGTCGTACGGGTCGATGCTGTTAATGTCAAGCATTTTCTCTAAATGATGCTGCTTGGCGGTGTTATTTAGTCTCCCCCAATAGAGCCCCTTTCCATTCACTTTCTCCTTCTCCATTTCTTCCCAAAAAAACTGCACTGTATCGCAAAATTTATTTATTAAATTAATCTGCTCTCTCTCTCTGTTGCTCTTTATCTTGGGCTCGCTGTCGAAGTTACCATAGCAACGGATAGCGTATCCTGCTAATATGGCGGCGCCTTCCCAAAATGCAACGCGGAGTGAAAACATCGTGACGTAACTCCTCATTCTCTATTCCTGGGTCCCAGGAGGATAAAGTGATGGGCCAATTTCAAAACACTGCTTCGGAGCTTTACGAATCGAATCAGTGATTCGGAGCGCCAAAGTCACGTGATTTCAGCAGTTTAGCTGTTTGATAGGAGATCCGAATCACTGATTCGATTCGTAAAGCTCTGAAGCAGTGTTTTGAAATCGGCCTATCACTATATTGTTGAAAAGTTTTTTTTTTTTTTTTTTGGTGCACAAAAAGTATTCTTGTCGTTTTATAATAAGATTGAACCACTGAACTCACATGAACTGTTTTAAATATGTTTTTAGTACCTTTATGGATCTTGAGATTTTCAATGCCATTGCTGTCTATAGAGGCCTCACTGAGCCATCAGATTTTATCAAAAATATCTTAATTTGTGTTCCAAAGATGAACGAAGGTCTTACGGCTGTAGAACGACATGAAGGTGAGTAATAAATGACATTATTTTCATTAATGGGTGAACTAACCCTTTAAGAAGTTAGCAAATTAGCAAGTTAGCATTTTCTGAATTAGCTTGTTGTAGCTAGCTAATGTTCACATTGAGGTTACATGAAAATTTTAAGTTAAATGTATGAATTAGTATACTCAAACATTTCAAGAACAATTAAAATGTATGAGTACAAAATAAAAATCTGCCAGTTCTGCTTACTTAAACTTTGAATTTCTTAACTTAAAAATTGAGGCAACTGATTGCCTCAAAATTTTGAGTTTTGCCAACTTATTCGGGTTTACAGTGTAGCTTTGTGTGAGGAAAAATTCCAAATTGCAAAGCCATTCTAACTTGTTCTAGTAACAAAAGATTAAATCTTTTGAGAAGATTCTCGTTGATTCCGTGTGAGCAGACACACACTGAAGATATTTTCTTTGTATTCTGTCCCCTAAGGCGACTTATGTGATGAGTATATTCTTTTTGTGAGCGTGTTTGTTTGTTTGTGCGCGTGTAAGTCTTTGACAAGATTGTCAGCCTCCCTAATTCTCTCAGGATTTCTCATCCTGACCTGTTTCAATTTAGAAGATTGGGCCATCAAAGCAGGACTGAGCCTAGGCCGATAGTTATTAGGCTCAGCAGCTACAAGCTTTCTCTGCATTTATATTGCATGGGTGGCATTTTGCTTTCCCTTTCATCTCCTCCTCTGTCCCTCTCTGTCCTCTTTCTCACTTCTCTCATCTGCCGTAGTCACTGTGAGTGATTGATTTATTGCATTGGAGTTTGAGGAGAGCGGGAGGGAGATAAAGCACTCTCGCTCTCCTACATTATTTCTAATTGCTTGATCCTATAGATGCCTGTCAAACCACATGTATCCATGTGAATTTAAACATATCAACTTAAACAGTTAATATGCAGTCATATAAAATGTGAAATATCAATGTTGTTGGTTGTAATAAATCCCACTAAAGTCACCTTAAAGTCTCGACTACAAAAGTAAATATATAAGCTTCTGGTCAAAAAGTTTGGAATAATTATGATCTCTTTTGAAAGAAGTCTCTTGTAGGCTGCATTTATTTGATCAAATAAATAAAAAGTTATGTTTTAAATTTTAATAACATTGAACAATATGCCTTTTATATTTAAGTTATTCCTGTGATGTCAAAGCTGAATTTTCAGCATCATTACTCCAGTCTTCAGTGTCACATGATCCTTCAGAAATCATTCTAATATGCTGATTTGGTGCTGAAGAAACATTTCTTATTATTATCAATGTTGAAAACATCTGTGCCGCTTGAAATTTGTGTGTAAACTGTGAAACTTTTCAAGATGAATAGGAAATTCAAAAGAACAGCATTTACAGGTGCTGGTCATATAATTAGAATATCATCAAAAAGTTGATTTATTTCACTAATTCCATTCAAAAAGTGAAACTTGTATATTATATTCATTCATTACACACAGACTGATATATTTCAAATGTTTATTTCTTTTAATTTTGATGATTATAACTGACAACTAAGGAAAATCCCAAATTCAGTATCTCAGAAAATTAGAATATTACTTAAGACCAATACAAAGAAAGGATTTTTAGAAATCTTGGCCAACTGAAAAGTATGAACATGAAAAGTATGAGCATGTACAGCACCCAATACTTAGTTGGGGCTCCTTTTGCCTGAATTACTGCAGCAATGTGGCGTGGCATGGAGTCGATCAGTCTGTGGCACTGCTCAGGTGTTATAAGAGCCCAGGTTGCTCTGATAGTGGCCTTCAGCTCTTCTGCATTGTTGGGTCTGACATATCGCATCTTCCTCTTCACAATACAACACAAAATTTTCTATGGGGTTAAGGTCAGGCGAGTTTGCTAGCCAATTAAGAACAGGGATACCATGGTCCTTAAACCAGGTACTGGTAGCTTTGGCACTGTGTGCAGGTGCCAAGTCCTGTTGGAATATGAAATCTGCATCTCCATAAAGTTGGTCAGCAGCAGGAGGCATGAAGTGCTCTAAAACTTCCTGGTATACGGCTGTGTTGACCTTAGACCTCAAAAAACACAGTGAACCAATACCAGCAGATGACATGGCACCCCAAACCATCACTGACTGTGGAAACTTTACACTGGACCTCAAGCAACGTGGATTGTGTGCCTCTCCTCTCTTCCTCCAGACTCTGGGGCCCTGATTTCCAAAGGAAATGCAAAATTTACTTTCATCAGAGAACATAACTTTGGACCACTCAGCAGCAGTCCAGTCCTTTTTGTCTTTAGCCCCGGCTCCTGACGCTGTCTGTTGTTCAAGAGTGGCTTGACACAAGGAATGCGACAGCTGAAACCCATGTCTTGCATACGTCAATGCGTAGTGGTTCTTGAAGCACTGACTCCAGCTGCAGTTCACTCTTTGTGAATCTCCCCCACATTTTTGAATGGGTTTTGTTTCACAATCCTCTCCAGGGTGCGGTTATCCCTATTGCTTGTACACTTTTTTCTACCACATCTTTTCCTTCCCTTCGCCTCTCTATTAATGTGCTTGGACACAGAGCTCTATGAACAGCCAGCCTCTTTTGCAATGACCTTTTGTGTCTTGCCCTCCTTGTGCAAGGTGTCAATGGTCGTCTTTTGGAAAACTGTCAAGTCAGCAGTCTTCCCCATGATTGTGTAGCCTACAGAACTAGACTGAGAGACCATTTATAGGCCTTTGCAGGTGTTTTGAGTTAATTAGCTGATTAGAGTGTGGCACCAGGTGTCTTCAATATTGAACCTTTTCACAATATTCTAATTTTCTGAGATACTGAATTTGGGATTTTCCTTAGTTGTCAGTTATAATCATCAAAATTAAAAGAAATAAACATTTGAAATATATTAGTCTGTGTGTAATGAATGAATATAATATACAAGTTTCACTTTTTGAATGGAATTAGTGAAATAAATCAACTTTTTGATGATATTCTAATTATATGACCAGCACCTGTATATGAAACAGAAATATTTTGTAACATAACTTTTGATCTATTTAATCTGTCCTTGCTGAAGAAAAAAAAAAATTACTGACCCTAAACTTTTATAGTGTTAAAAAATGGTCGTATAAGGTAGTGTATTTTTATTTAATGCTATAACTATGGGTATCATTTTTATACGGAATCATAAAAATTGGCTTACATCTATCAGGAATCAAAACCTCTAGATGTGATATTATACAGATTTTAAATGAGCAGCAACAACAGGCCTCTCGGTCATATGGTCCCTAGGAGAAACACTTTCAGCTGGAAAGTAGGAAAACAGAGTAGGGGAATTGTTATGGATCCCTGGATGAAGCCGTGTAAAGTGTGGATCATTGAGCCAAATTCCCTTTCATACTTGGATGGAGTCCAGACTCTTTCCAAGACACATATTTCAAGAACTTGAGCTGTGAGCACAGAACAAATGTCACTGACTACCAGCAGCACCATCAGCTCATTTTAGCATTCACATTTCCTTTTAAATTAGGGTGCATAGTTTCGACAGAAAGGGCAAGTTGAATTATTAGATCAAGCTGCTGCCAGTATGATCAGTTTATACAGCATGAAGTGGCTCAAAGGTGACATAAATATTTTTTTTTCCTGTTAAAATACTTTGTCTTAACCCAGTTAAATGTGCCATACAATTATAAGCAAGCCTTTAGCAAGTTGATTTGCCAGAGAGTGTAAACATTGTGACTCTGCTTTCAAAATATTATATGGTTCCACTATACTGAAATATTAGCAATATAAATGTTGCTTGAATTATTAAAGCTACAATATGTAAGATTTTTGCAGTAAAATATCCAAAAACCACTAGCCCAGTATATATTTTGTTCAGTTGAGTACTTACAATATACCAAATGTTTCCAACTATTTGTAAATCGTGAGAAAATCGCGATATGGGACGTGTCCAAGAGTCGCCTGTCAATGGCGTCATATCCGCGTTACCCTCGGTTTATGGTATTAATTTGTAGAAATCATGGAAAAACCAAAGATGCTTTAATATATTACATGTTTTCTTAGAGAGGTGAGCAACTGTTTGGTTACATGTATAGACAGAAAACGAATTATTGTTATATAGCTCAACACGTTTAGTCTGTTTTCTAGTTTTCTTGATTTTGCAAGAGTACCAAGCTTTTACCATGCCTCAGAGAAAAACACTACTTTGTCAAGTATAAGTAATAAAGCATTTTCTCCATCATACAATGCGTTTTAAAATGAATTTCATGCCATTTATTAACACAAGCCATCCAGCATTTATTAATGATATTCTAATATCGATCTATTACTACAGTATGCAACAAGTGTCTCATAGCAGCTGCGAGCGAAAGTTTAGAGTGACGTTATAACATCATTTTCAACACAATCAAATGTATCTAATATGATAAACAGTGCTGTGTTACCTCATTCACTTGACCAGATGAAGCGGCAGCAGCGACTGCAGCATAATAAAAGTTCAGCTCTCGAGACGTGTGTCGTGCTCGTCTCTCATTAACAATCGCTCCAGCGGCCTCGTTCAGCTCCCACAACACTCTGTCCTGCTCTGCTACATACTACAGTAACGTTAATAATCTCATTCATCAACATGATTTCTGCCAGAGTCCCAGGAGAAATTGCTGCTCAAGAAACATTTATTGTGTACAATTGTACAAAATATTTGTGTACAATATTTTTTTTTTCAGGATTTTTTGATGAATAGAAAGTTCAAAAGAACAGCATTTATCTGAAATACAAAGCTTTTGTAACATTATACACTACCGTTCAAAAGTTTGGGGTCAGTAAGATTTTTTATTTTTATTTTTTTGAAAAGAAATTAAAGAAATTAATACTTTTATTCAGCAAGGATGCATTAAATCGATCAAAAGTGACAGTAAAGACATTTACAATGTTACAAAAGATTATATTTCAAATAAATGCTGTTCTTTTGAACTTTCTATTCATCAAAGAATCCTGAAAAAAAATATATATATATATTGTACACAAATATTTTGTACAATTGTACACAATAAATGTTTCTTGAGCAGCAGATCATCATATTAGAATGATTTCTGAAGGATGATGTGACACTGAAGACTGGAGTAATGATACTGAAAATTCAGCTTTGATCACAGGAATAAATTACTTTATAAAATATAATCAAAAAAAAGTTATTTTAAATTGTAATAATATTTCACAATATTACTGTTTTTACTGTATTTTTAGCCTTGGTGAGCAGACGAAACTTCTTTTAAAAACATTAAAAATCTTCCCGATTCCAAACTTTTGACTGGTTGTGTAGGTGCTGTTTTGATAATTTTTTTTAGGCTTTCTGAGACTCAAGACTCAATCTCTGCAATTCTTCAGCTTTCTATTTTGTGAAGCTCAACAATCTTTTGCTGTGCATCAGAACCATATTCTTTGGTTTTATTCATTGTGATGAATGATTACGGGAATTTGGCCTTTGTGTTTCCTGTTTATACTCCTGTGGAACAGGAAGTCATGGCTGGACAATTTCATGTTCATGATCACCCTGGTGTGCTAAAAAAAAAATTAAATATGAATGGGAATATACTTCAGAGATATTTCACTCATAAAAAATTCTAGGGGTGCCAATAATTGTTGCCAACATGTTTTGGAGAAAAACATTTCATAATGTGATAAAAGTACAACAACGAGAGACATTCTTCTATCATTTCCAACAGCATGCAATGTTCTTCTTGTAATATGCACATTAGTCTTCAGTCAGCCAACTAAAATGCCTGCTGCATCTTAATAGATTCCATGTTTGAGAAGGGTGGAAAGACTTTGGCTTTCCCTTGTTGCTATCCTTGCCAGCGATAAGCAAACCTTGGATATTTTGGAGGGAATGTCAATGGTTTATAAACTGAATTTGGCAGTAGATTCTGATTTAAAAGCAACAGCAACCAAAATTATCTCCACACAACATAAAACACTTATTATAAAGACAGACAAAACATTGTTCAAGGCTGCCCATTCATTATCTGATGTCAATTAACTCCTAATTTTTTAAATAACATTCATGCAACACTGTTTTTTAACTTAATATGATATTGATTTTATTTATAAGTGTTCATATAGAATGCATAAATTGTCAAACTTTCACATTTGTTGTGATGTTTGGCAGACAGCCTTATTTAAATGGACTAATAACTGTGCTCGCTCTATTGATGTTTTCCTCCGGCTTGTGAATTCTTTATGCTCATTGGTTATTTGTCTTTTTGCAAATGATTTTTATCCAGAGAGACTTACAAAGAAAGTCCATCTCTAGTAACCTATTGTTGAATGGTTTGCTTAAGGGCACATCAGGCCTTGAGCAAATGTTTAGTAATGATCACCATCTGGAGTTCAAACCTTATCCAGATCTTCTTTCAAATCACTACTTTATGCTAAATGCTCTTCAAATAGCATTCTATACATAATTTATTCTAGCCTCAATCCCATAAAGCAGCAATTAGATATCAAATAAGGCACGCTGCGGCATTTTCAAGGCAGACTTGTTAAAAATTTGTACATCTTCAAGACATTCAATATTACCATGCCCATAAAAAACTAAGCAGCACAAGTGTTTTCAACATTGATAATAAGAAATGCTTCTTGAGCACTAAATCAGCATATTACAATAATTTCTGAAGGATCATATATATATATATAGCTTTTTTTTTTATCAAATAAATTGGTGGGCATAAGAGACTACAATATATATATATATATACACACACACACACACACACACACACTACCAGTCAAAAGTTTGGACACGGTAAGATTTTTAATGTTTTTAAAAGAAGTTTCGTCTGCTCACCAAGGCTGCATTTGTTTAATTAAAAATACAGTAAAAACAGTAATATTGTGAAATATTATTACAATTTATTACAATTTTCTGTTTGAATATATTTTATAAAGTAATTTATTCCTGTGATCAAAGCTGAATTTTCAGCATCATTACTCCAGTCTTCAGTGTCACATGATCCTTCAGAAATCATTCTAATATGCTGAAGGCATGTGAAGAAAGCTATACAATAATCACAATGATTATAATAAAAGATAAAAGTACACCAATGAGCCACACTTTCTTTCATCTTCCATTTCTCAATTCAAAAATTGGCTTATTACAAATGGAAAAAAAAAAAAAAGAACTAACAATGAAAAATACTTCTAAAGCATTTATTAATCTTAGTTAATGTTAATGTTGATTTTTAAATCATGTATTTACTAATCATGATTAAAATCAAAAGTTCACTCTAAAAAATACTGGTTTAAAAACAACCCAAGTTGGGTTGAAAATGGACAAACCCAGCGGTTGGGTTAAATGTTTGGCCAACCTGCTGAGTAGTTTTATTTAGCCAACCTATTGTTTAAAAATTAATATATGGTTCGCTTAAAATGAACCCAAAATCAGACAAATAATTACTAGAGGTAACAATAATAATCAAAAGGTTTTAATTTGTGTAAGTTAATACGTCAAATAATGTTAACTAATGGGACCTTAATGTAAAGTGTTACCACAAATTCTTACATCCTGAAGACATTCAGTATTTTCATGTGAAACTTGCGTCCTGAAGGACAGTCAATGTCCTCTACAGTATGTCCTCTGTGTCTCAGTTACTGTATTTGGCATTGGTTTTAATTCGGTCTTATGTGACCATGTGCGGTGAGACAAGTGCTCCGTCCCCGAGGCGAGTCACAGCTGCTACTGTGGACAATATAGCTGCCAGTTACGGAGATGATGGCAGCGTCGGGCTTCAGGGGCCATCCTCCTGCAGAAAACAGCAATGACCTGGCTGATGAGGCAAAGATTAACCAGTCCCCAAAAAAAGAGGCCAAAATCAAGGCCAAACATTTTGACAAACAAAGAGATGAATTTGTTTTGTGCACTTACCCACTTTCCTAAACCAATCCGCAGTGTGTTGCTCTGCCTCATTTGTGACACCTGGACTGCTTTAAAAAAAAAAGCCTCCCACAGACCTAGTGCTGTATGGTGGTCCTGCTTCTTCTGTTTTTCATTTGACGAAGAGTAAACTCAGACAGAGTGAAGAAAAACAGAAACAACAGGCCCGAGACTGTGGGCGGCAGCATCACCTCACTTTAAAAGTTATGAAATAAATCAACAGTATGCAATCTGTTAAAACACAAACACACACAGCCATTTCTGTTTTGCAGAGAAACAACTTTGTTTGCTGCTGGCTGTAATGGTGTGGAGAACACATCTTTCAAATCCTGAGGAAGAGGTTTGTGTGTAGCCATCGTTATTCATTAGCTTGGCACAGGCTCGCTGCAAAAGAGTCAAACTGGTGGCATTACTCACAGGCTCGGCGTAGGGTCCCTCCACAAGAGTGGGATTTTATGTGTGTGCTTTCAGGAAAGCCAACATATGGGATGGATTACACCAGCATCCACCTCTGCACTTCACGTTTGCTTTGAGTTGGACTGAAACTTTATTCTAAAGTTTAAAGGGTTTTGGGTTAGTGCACAGTATGTGGCACAAAATAATAATTACATTAATGCATCAAAAAAAAAAGAGACAAAAATCAAATCTCTTAATAGCTCAACTGCTACTCTTTGGATTAGTCTCCTGCTTCTAAGATTTTTCTCAGAAAGAAAGAAAGTAAGTTTGGGATAAGACTTTAGTTTAGGGTCCAATTCTCACTAATAACTAACTATTAACTATGAATTTTGCCTCAATAAACTTCTAATTACCGCTTATTAATAGTTAGGTAGCTGTTACTTGTATGTATTGGGTAGGATTAAGGGATGTAGAGTATGATCATGCAGAATATAAGGAATTAATATGTGCTTTATAAGTACTAATAAACAGCCAATATCCTAGTAATATGCATGCTAATTAGCAACTAGCTAATAGTGAGAATTGGACCCTAAAGCCCTGGGTATACTTTGTTTTTTTCACGCGTACCCTAGTGTAAGCGCACAGTCGAACGCACAGCCTTGGAAAGTATACTTCATTTGACTCGCATGCATACACAGGCATTCGACGCATGCAGAGTTTTGAGCAATCTCTCGCTACAAGTTACAACCCATGTAAACATCTTCGTATTTTTTCATGCGGTACAAATGGATACTTTCTAACCTCTTCGCTTTTCTAACCTCGTCTATGTATACCCCCATTGTTGCTGTAGCTTGCATGCGTTCCTGTCTGTTCTGTTTTTCTTTGACTACCTTGTGAATCGACGCCCCCAGGCAGGGTACGGTTACCAACTTGTGGATAAACTAATTACTGCAAAAAAAAAAATATATATATATATATATATAAACAGCCAATATCCTAGTAATATGCATGCTAATTAGCAACTAGTTAATAGTGAGAATATATATATATATATATATATATATATATATATATATATATATATATATATATATATATGCATGTATGTGTTACAAAAATCTGGCAGTGCATGTACAGTATGTACGTACTCTTCTGATGATGAAATTCACGTCATGCACACTGTACGCTGACCCTCACATACGCGTAAAAAGTGAACTATATTTTGGGCTTAAACTAAAGTGTCACCATTTAGCAGCACAACTGTTTTCAACATTAACAATAATAAGAAATGTTACATATTATAATGATTTCTGAAGGATCATGTGACACTGAAGATTGAAAATTCAGTTTTATCATTACAGGAATACAATTTAAAATGTATTAAAAAAAAAAGTTATTTAAATAATATTTCACAATATTACCATTTTTACTGTATTTTTGATCAAATAAATGCAGCCTTGGAGAGCACTTCCCAGAATCCAAACTTTTGAACGCTGTATACACACACAATTTGTTTCTAATACTATTATAAGAAATGTTAAGAAAAATATCAGACAAGGTTGACTTTTAAACTCCTTTAAGACTCCTATAAGACTCCTGAGCTATGAAACAGTAACCTCTGAGCAATAAAATGTTCCTCCGGGCATGCATTCAATGCGAATAGACCACGCGCAAACCATTCAGCCACATACACTGGTTAAAATAGACCTGTATAATACCCATCTGAGTCGGATTGCTGTCCGCTCCAGACTGCATTAGTATGTACATATTTAGCCCACATATTCAAGTCATCGGGCAGCGATCAAGATGAATAACAATCAAACGCAGAGGCAGCAGGCACAGCACAGCAGCAAACATCCTGTGGTCTTGCGTGGTCCTTAATTAGTGTGTCCTTCATCCTGTCTTCCTCTGGGCCTCTGGTGCCTCGAAGGCCCTCTGCAGATTAATTACAAAACACCGGGCAATCATATTGATTCCATTCAGCCCAAAGACAATTCTCATGACCTTAAACCTGAACGGGACGGTGACAATGCTCGCCAACCTTTAACGCTGACCCGAAACCAGTTTTGTGTTATTTATTATAAATCGAGTCAAGTCACCTTTATTTATATAGTGCTTTACAGGTGCATCTCAATTAGAATGTCATGGAAAAGTTCATTTATTTAAGTAATTCAACTCAAATTGTGGAACTCGTGTATTAAATAAATTCAATGCACACAGACTGAAGTACTTTAAGTCTTTGGTTCTTTTAATTGTGATGATTTTGGCTCACATTTAACAAAAACCCACCAAATCTCAATAAATTAGAATACTTCATAAGATCAATTAAAAAAAGGATATTTTAAACAGAAATGTCAGGCTTCTGAAAAGTATGTTCATTTCTCTGCACTCAATACTTGGTTGGGTCTCCTTTTGCATGAATTACTGCATCAATGCGGCGTGGCATGGAGGAAATCAGCCTGTGGCACTGCTCAGGTGTAATGGAAGCCCAGGTTGCTTTGATAGCGGCCTTCAGGTCTTCTGCATTGTTGGGTCTGGTGTCTCTCATCTTCCTCTTGACAATACTCCATAGATTCTCTATAGGGTTCAGGTCAGGCGAGTTTGCTGGCCAATCAAGCACAGTAACACCATGGTCATTGAACCAGCTTTTGGTACCTTTGGCAGTGTGGGCAGGTGCCAAATCCTGCTGGAAAATGAATCCAGCATCTCCATAAAGCTTGTCAGCAGAAGGAAGCATGAAGTGCTCTAAAATTTCCTGGTAGATGTCTGCGTTGACTGTGGACTTCAGAAAACACAGTGGACCAACACCAGCAGATGACATGGCAGCCCAAATCATCACTGACTGTGGAAACTTCACACTGGACTTCAAGCAACATGGTTTCTGTGCCTCTCCACTCTTCCTCCAGACTCTGGGACCTTGATTTCCAAATGAAATGCAAAATTTACTTTCATCTGAAAAGAGGACTTTGGACCACTGAGCAACAGTCCAGTTCTTTTTCTCCTTAGCCCAGGTAAGACGCTTCTGACGTTGTCTTTGGTTCAGAAGTGTCTTGGTACGTGGAATGTGACAGTTGTAGCCCATTTCCTGAAGATGTCTGTGTGCGGTGGCTCTTGATGCACTGACTCCAGCTTCAGTCCACTCCTTTTGAAGCTCTCCTAAGTTCTTAAATCGGCTTCGCCTGACAATCTTCTCAAGCCTGCGGTCATTCCTTTCACTTGTACACCTTTTCCTACCACACTTTTTCCTTCCAGTCAACTTTCCATGAATATGCTTTGGCACAGCACTCTGCGAACAGCCAGCTCTTTCAGCAATGACCCTCTGTGGCTTACCCTCATTGTAGAGGGTCTTGATGATTGTCTTCTGGACAACTGTCAAGTCAGCAGACTTCCCCATGACTGCTGTTGGGATTACTGACCTAAACCCAGTATTTATACCCTGAGAATGGTAATTTAATAGAACTTGAAATTAAATATTCTAATAATTTGAGATAACTGATTTTTTGATTTTGATGAGCAGCAAGCTGTAATCATCAAAATGAAAACAAAAAAGTCTGGAAATATTTTACTTTATGTCTAATAAATCTAGAATATATTTAAGTTTTACTTTTTGAATTAAATTACAGAAAAATTTTTTCTTCATGATATCCTAATTTATTGAGATGCACCTGTATATACACAATACAGAAT
Source organism: Hypophthalmichthys nobilis (assembly GCA_037950665.1). Taxonomy (NCBI): domain Eukaryota; kingdom Metazoa; phylum Chordata; class Actinopteri; order Cypriniformes; family Xenocyprididae; genus Hypophthalmichthys; species Hypophthalmichthys nobilis. Next base: position 9,162,292 of record CM075468.1, on the reverse strand, counting down.
GTTTCAAAGCAGCTTCACAGTAATAAACAGGAAAATAACAAGACATGATGATAAATGAGAAATTCAAATTCTTCTGTAAAGCAGCTCTACAGAAGGCAATAGTGTCATTATTCAGCTGAAGTCAGTTCAGCATTGATTCAGTTCAGTTTAAAAACTGCGTAAAGTTCACCAACTATGAAATGAGTTCAATTTCACTATAAAGCAGTTGTTTGTCAACTCAATTCAGTTAAGTGTAGATTCAATTCAGTTGTTATTGCAAAATTCGTCAATTATAAAACTAAGTTGAAATATAGCTGCAAGCAGCAATTAAGGGGCCAAGCACAACAGAAGCAAACAAGGAAGCTAGCACCAGACCAACAATGTCATAATGGACTTTGATAGCAACTGAGACAAATCTGAAGTCAATCAGATCAACAGTACTGTAGTTAGAGCCAATTTCATGTTTTATTCAATTATAGCGCCATCAAGTGGTGCAGTCCCACTGCTTTTTTTTGTGTGTCCTCAGAGTGCCCCCATTTGGTGGAAATATCTCATTTCGTTTAGGAGTTATAGACATTTATATGTATGAAGACATACAAAAAATTACCCACACCTGACTTTGATTGCGTTTTTGCCACTTACTGTCAAAATTATGACATTTGGTCATTAACATGTAGTCAATGACCTATGTTTCTGACTTTTCTACGATGGTTTTGTCTCAATTGGACTAACGGTTAACGCTAAACACTAAATCACAACGTTGCACTAACCATAAGGCGAAACCTAACATGTTTGGTATCGCTGGACTTGGCATTCAGGAATCCAAGGAGAGTTATAAGCATGTAAATAATTTTTTCACAACTAGGTGGCACTGGTCAGAAACTTCTCAGACTCCTTCAGGGCATCGTGCCGATGAACCATACCGAGTTTCGCAATGATACGTTAATGCATTCGTAAAATACAGCATTTTACTACAAAATTCAAAATGGCCAACGCCCAAAATGGCGGATATGGGAAAATTGGATAAAACCTTTCAGAAGTAATAAGCAAAAATAGCCATTTTTCGTATCTCCAGACCAGTAGGTGGCGCTACGTCATTATGCGAGAGGAAAATCGTGCTCCAGACTGCCGTGAAAGCGCTCTGGACCATTTGCATAGGCTGTGGATTAGAGGTAATAATGTTCTAAATAATGTTTCTTGCACAGACCGATCTTTTTGCTTCAAAAGACCTCGGTGAATTATCAGCAGCCACGGGTATTGATTCAGTTTTGCCTGTATATGTTTTTTTGATTCTCAAAGTGGCGGTAGCCATTGACTTACATTATATAAATCACCAAGAACCACAGTTTCAGCTAAAAATCTTTTTTACTGTTCTACTGAAGAAAAAAAGACACCTACATCTTGGATGGCCTGAGGGCGAGTAAATTAACAGGAAATTTTTATTTTTGTGTGAACTAACCCTTTAAATGTCTTTTAAACCCTAAGGAAGCCAAAGACAGCAATGTGTTGTATTTTAATATCAAACGTACTGGAAAGGTTTGATTGCGATTAATTGGTGCTCCATCTCAAATTGTCCTTTAAACCTTTCATGCTTCATGCCGAATGTATATATTTATATGGGCAGCAAGCCAGGGGTCTGGATTTTGCATGTTCATAAGAGTGTTTTTTAAAGCATGTAGATGTGGATAAACTGTATACTGGTCTAAATGAGTCACTCTAGCCTGATGAATTGATACCATCACAGTACTGGAGCATTGGACAGGTGGGGCAATAAGTGGGCCAGTTAAATTTGAGACAAAGTCTGCCAAAACCAGCATGAAAACGGGGACAGCTGCTGTGATGACATCACTGGTCCCGTCTGCTCGAAGTGTGCCAATAGTCTATTAAATTAAATAAATTGCAAACATGACTTCAGCTTAAAATACATGACTCAAACTGATTTTGATCAGAGAATTTTTGAAATTTACCAGTCTTTCCCTCACGTTGCATTTCATTCCAAGCACGAGTCATTCGGAGAAAATGTGTCCTTCCACATGTAGTTCTGTAGACTCCTGTGTGGTTTAGTCCTCAACAGTGGGTCCACAAAATCTATTTTTTTGTGAACAAATAAAAATGTGTTAAACAAAATACAACATTTACCTAGCTTCAACCAAAGCTAAAGATAAGAAGTTAAAATTGCCTTTATGCATGAGTGTTTATTGAAATAATGATTTGTTACATTTATATAGCGCTTTACATATGGAAGGGGGGAATCTCCTTAACCACCACCAATGTGCAACATCCACCTGGATGATGCGACGGCAGCCATATTGCTCCACAAAACTATCGTGTTCATTTCTTGGGGTATTTACACCTCAAAATATGATAAGAAATGACATCTTTCTTTGAAAGATCCCAACCAATACAATAAATCTTGCACTATCACACCGACCTGGTTAAAAGGGAGGAAGTGAGAGTTACAATAAGGATGTTTGTGTTCTGCATTCAGATTTACTTCTGCATCTTTCTCAGTTTTACACATTATCACTAAACAGGGATGCAATAACAGTGCCTCTGCTGTCCTAAAGAAATCTAAATGTGTGGGCAATGAGTCACAGAAAAACCCCAGCCACAACAATATAGAGAAGTTTGCTTGTAAATCAGAAAATGTCCCCAGGGAAAAAGCCTTTGATTTGTGTATGAGAGGAGGGAGGAAAGAGAGAGAGAGAGAGGGAGAGGACAAAAGATAAATTATTCAGAGGACATTAACATGAAAGGGTTGGGGACAGGGTGAAGCGGAACACTCTCTGATAAAGTACCGGTGTGGATCACACAAGAAGAGGGTCATTGTGGGCCCTAGAATACAAAGACTTCTAGAGGCCCCGAGAGATCCGTCTTTGGTCAAGGTGAAATAAATCCTGCTCCTCCTGTAAGGTGAATTATTGACATTGTAACATTGTCTGTCTTACTTAAGATACTTAAGTGTTCACCGCCATTCTCATTATTGTGAGGCAAAAAAGTCTCATCACTGTAATGTGAAAAATGACATTCAAATTGAAAAGTATTTAACATATATCATTGTCGAATTTGTTGTACTGCCTTTAACTGATGATTTAAATAAAAAAAATAAAACGTCATAAAATAAATAATTTACAATTAAGCACCAGATTTACTAAAGAGGGCAAGTTTAATTCCAAAAAAGCGCCAATGGGGGTGGAAAGTTCTGCGTGTGATCTACTGACGACATAAAAGAAATACAGACGCAGCCAGATCATTTCTATAATGACCAACACAATCTACCAAGAGCAGTGCAAATTAGAGTTTGGTTTAAGATATGTTTTTTTTTTTTTTGCTGTAAATAATGGCGCAAATACCAGTAAATTGACTAGCGCAAACCTTAGTAAATCACCTTTCACGATTCATTTAAATACTCTCCTCCCATAAATTTTGAGTCTGAAAGGGAAACTCCTAAAAATGCATATGCAATAAGGTCAGCCACAAAAATACTGTCAGGATTTACTAAAGACGCAGTGAAAAATTTGTGCTAAAAAGGCGTGGACACAGTTAGTTTAACGCCAAAAAGGGTTTGCATTGGTGCAAGTTGTTAGTAAATCTGGCCCTTAATGTTATAATTTTTTTTTTTATAAATGTTAGAATAGTTTTATAACATTTTTTTAAATAATATAAAAAAAAAATTCTGCAGTCGTATTACTATCCAACACTATAAATATATAAATTGTAACACTTCAGGGTCCAATTCTCACTATTAACTAGTTGCTTATAAGCATGCATATTACTAGGATATTGGCTGTTTATTAGTATAAAGCACATATTAATGCCTCTTCTGCATTACCATATTCTACATCCCTTAATCCTACCCAATACCTTACTATCTATTAATAAGTAGTAATTAGGAGTTTATTGAGGCAAATGTTGTAGTTAATAAATAGTTAATTGGATCCTAAACTAAAGTGTGACCAAATAAATAAGTGAATAAGTACAGTAAATGAAGTTTATCATTTCTGTTAAGCAAAGATAGGGTTATAATGTTGGTACCAATGGTTGGTGCTGTTGTCAGCTTTTACAGTAACCACACTGACTGCCTGCAGTTTGAGTGAAAAGCCTCTGCACTTTACCTTTGCACTGACTTTAATTTTTGCAAACCTTTCTTTTAATTAGGGAAGAAATGGGAGTTGAATATGTTTTCACCTTTGCGCTGTTGCATTCTGATAACAGCAAACATTTTACAAAAAGATGAACTCTGCAATAGTGATTGGCACAACATCTCTATTTATCAAAAATCCTTCAGTGCTGTTTGCAATAAACCATTCAAACCGATCGCTTGGGGAGTTTCAGAGCTGCTAGCCCCAACATCACTAAACATCTCATTTTAGCACCAGCTGATGAGGATGTGATCAAATGTGATCACCAGGGACCAATTATGTATATTGTTTCATCTTTAATGCTCTTATATTTGCGCTCTGCAGGCATATTTGTGTAAAATCCATCAATATCATCTGACATAATATAACCTACAAGCTTGTTTGTGTATCATTAGCAGTGCTTTTCTCCTCTAAAGGCCACATTAACTGAATGGCCCGTGTGCAATGCAAGCCAAGAAGGAAATCAATAATGAGGCACCACTTGAATATCAAAATATCCTCCACCGCAGACACCACATAAAGGTCCCAATAATGAATTCATTCGTGTATTACACAACAATACGCTCTAAAAGCAGGAAAACTACAAAGAACTTTGGATCAAAGACAACCCTAATGAGTGTGGAGCTTACCGCAAAGTGGAACCATTTATTTAGACGCTTGTAAGGGAAAAGAGCCGTAGCAATATGCATTAAGCCTGTGTTTTACTGACAAACTAAATTTATTCGTTAAAATCATTCAGGCTTGTTCATCTGTCTAACGTTTTAGCTCTGGATATATTCTGAAACAAATCGGCAGGAGTTCATTTCCATGAAACAATTAATTCAAGCCAGATCCCAAGACTTCGACTTGAACACTTGGCCTATATATAATCTAATTTGTGATAAAACATGGTTGTTGCCACAAAAAGTAGAGTAGTTCCCTACATAGGGAACATTAGCGTAGCGTTCTTACCCTTGATTGAGTTGTGGAATCCACAGGGATTCAACCACAAGGCATTCCATTCCATTAGTGGAATGGTTATACTGGAATTAAACCAACCCTAATACCAAACAAGCAATCATAAATCTCATATAGTTTTTACAGATATTAAAAGCTCATCAAATAAAACAATTTGTGTGGCAATCCAAACCAAATCTTGAGTCAAGGCACAGTAATATTCAAGAACGTATGATATCCAAGGACAAATATGCATGCCCTGCAAAAAAAGAAAGGAAAGATGGAAATAAAAACACATTTATGGTGACTACCCATCCAATAAATGATATTTTGGCTTTGTTCACAACCCATTGTTTTATCCCACCTTCTTTAAATGGAGTACAAGAAAGTGGAAATGACTTTTTACCTCATACGCCCTGGTAATGAAAAGGAAATGAGAATTTATACCACCTCCATCAACCTGTCCGTATCCGTCACCATCTGTGTTCGTACATCTCAAAACATCAACGTTCCACACTTACCCACTATACTGAGCCGGAGGGAATGGTTTGTTTGCCAGAGAATGCTCCCTAAAAACCCACTCATCCTGTCACCATGACGACGACAAAAAAATAGCCAAAAATGGAACCGAAATTCACAAAAAAGTCTCTAATGGCTAACAGGGCATATCTCCTCTCTTAGCTGGAGGATCAGAGAGAGCTGACAGGAATTTGGACAATAAATGCCGTCTTCATTTCCTATAAGGCCAGAGGGAAACACGTCTGAGCCACTGAACTTTAGCTGAGGAGAATTTATACACACTCTAACCTTGCTCATCTTACATTCTCTGGCAAAGACTCACTTCTACTGCAGCTCTTTCATGTTTAGATGCTTTTTGAAAGGTTTAGATGACAAAAAGCCTTTATCTGAGAGCATAATCACCAATCGAACATCACTGAATGCGCATAACTGTTGGTAGGGTCAAAAAGCAAAGAACATTTACCCTTTATCTTTGGCCTCCAGTAAATAGTCTCCATGAACAAAACTCCTGGTACAAGAGAAGTGAATGATGTCTAAATCTGTTTTTCCATGGTCTCATACTTTAACCAGAACATGAGTTCACCTTTAGTCCAGGTCCTTGACAGCCTTACTGCAACCGAGTGAATGCCTGACAGAAAATCAATACTAATCAATTCCTCAGTCTGTTAGGTAATAACAAGCTAAGGAGGCACTCTGAGAAATATGGCTTTCAGACCTCTTTAATTTGTCATAATACAAGAGAGGAAAAAGCAAACAAGATTATCCATTCCTGAGTCCCTAATTCTGGTCTTCTAGCCGACACCAGAGACAGGATTGCTGGGTAATTTAAAGGGGCAGCAGTCCTATATACAGTATGGAGTCTCTATTCAGGTGAATCCAATTTGGTAATTGCTCCGCACGTAATTGGATCCCGAACTTGTCCAGCTCAGGTGTATTTATGCAATTAATCTAGCATGAGCGATCTTATCTGATGTCCAGAGCGGAAGGTCTTAAACTTTACTCTGGTTTGAGATACTTTGAGATACTAAAAAAATTGATAGGGATACCATTAGATTTGCATTTCCCAGTGTTTGCAAAAGAATAGTGTTAACTTTGCTTTCAGATTACAGCATTGGAGAGTAACTCACAAAAAGTTGTTCTAAACTTAAAAGACATAGTTCACAGAGAAATGAAAATTCTGTCATTTACTCACCTTCATGTCATTCCAAACTCCTATGATTTTTTTCTTCTGTGGAACACAAAAGATGATATTTGAAGATTGTCTCAGATGAATGTCCCACCTACAGAACACGTTTCAGCATTAACAGTTTAGAAGTAAGTCTTTTACTCAAATGCAGATATTAAAGGTTATAATAAGCCACATTTTCACCGCAGGAACTTTCCCCAGGAAATGGGGACTGTGGGGTGGTACTCGGTGTGTTTTGATTGCAGGCACCAGGGTCTAAATGAAGTTCCGGGTAAAAATTTCCCCTCAGAAAGTCCCTGCTCATGAGGTAATACTTTTTCAAAGTTCAGGAACTTTCAGGGGTGGGACTTGGGCACTGAACATGCTGATTGGTTATGTTCACACAGCATTTTGATTGGTTGACTCCACACAGCATTTTATTTCAACCACCATTTTTAAAAGTCTGCTGCAGTGCATGCAGTAAGAGTTGTTTGCTATTCGAATCAACAATGGAGTTTAAAAATTATGACCAATGGGCCGACGATGAGGTTCAGGCTTTATTAAGCATAAATGCGGAGGACGTAATTAAGAGAGAACTGGAAAGTCATGTGCAGTTCTATGTAACTAGACTAATCTTCATGGCACTTTAGACCGCGATGGAAACACAGACAGCAACAGGTCTGGGAGAAAAGAAGTTCCTGGGAAAAAAGTTCCTGGGACAAATTGTTCTGGGTAATTTCGGTGGAAACGTGGTTACATATTATAAAAGTATATTAGATATTCAATTATATATTCAAGACACCAAGCATCACAATTCAGTAGGTAAAAAACAATTTAGTCTGCAAATATCATGATGATTTCATCACTATAAGTTACATTTTAAGTTATTATGCCTATGAATGAAACAGAAATAATGACTATAAAATACAGGTATTATGGCAGTCAAAAGATTCAAATGATTAAAACAGAGTAAAAATGACCTATAAAAACCTATAATCATCGATCACAAATATGAAAATTGAGGAAAACCCATTTCAGACAGTCAAGCTGATATTAAGGTTGCGATGAAACAGAAGTAGTGACAGACCTTTTCTTTCATATTGTGACGTACATCCAAGTGAAACGTATATTATCGAAAAAGAAAAAATGTAGGGCGGGGATTTGGTTCTATCCATTGGTTGTTGATTGGATGGAGGCAGATCTGAATGCAAGCTTGAGGTCATCTGTAAGAAAGGAACGGGGCTCAAGTTTCTGTTTATTTAAAAATAAATAAATAAAAATGAAACACAATATTGTGTTCACAATAAGATCAATAAAATGCATTTACAAATGATATTAACTTTCAACAATTTCAAATTAAAATGTCCAGTGAGAGAAGCTAAAAGTGCATTCAGTTTTATGTGAAACAAACTGTGGTGAATGATGCTAAAAGGCTAATGCTAATCGCATTTGAAAATAACGTAGGCCTATCACCTACACTAAACTGATAGTGTTAATAGAAGCAAATGTGAGTGTGTGTGTGTGTGTGTGTGAGATAACGGTAAATTATATCCAAAACAATAGTGTTGATAAAGGATGTGGAGGTGCCTGTGAAGAAACAACAACAACAAAGTTGGTTAACACCACATTAACAAACCCCTGAGCAGAATCAGTATGTGCTGCCTTGTGAGCTCTGTAAATATTTCATGTTATCAGGGTCAGATCAACAGGATTATCTAGGAATGAGGAATATTCCTCAGAGCACTTAAAATCAGACACAGCTGTTAATCAGATGTTTAAAGCCTTTATTTTTCCCCCACAAATCCTCTTACTCACTAGGCCAACTCATTGTGCCTTTTAACAGATGTTCTAGATACATTTGTTGTATCTGTGAAAAAGCATTTAGCGCTTCATGATAAAGAGGAGATAAAAAGTGGTTATTGTTAGCTTGCTGCTTTCCAGTGAGTTTCTAGCCTAACCATTCTAACATAACTGCATTAGATGAATATCATGTCCCTCAGTATGAGGCAGGGCCGACGGGAAAGAGCCCGTCACATCTCTGCTCTGCGGTCGAGGAGTTTTAACCACCAATGAAGTGGGGCAGCACGGGCACATTAATCAAAGCGAAAGGTCAGCAGAACAAGCCAATTTGCAGACAGCTCAACTAGACCTCTCTGGAGAAACGGATAGCCTACATCCCTCTTCTCTGAAACACACAGAGCTGAACGAATAGACTGAGACTGACTTTGGCCTGTGGGTGAAGCTGGTTCGGTGAGTATCTTAGCAGTGTTGTTCCAGGGGTATTTCACAAAAAGCTGCTTTGCATCATTAGTTTAAGTGCTCTACCTTCTGATGTAGAACAATTTCATTGAGAGTCCAGTATTCTGAGAAAATTGAAATTGACTTAACAATAGATTAGATGCTGTGGAAAAAATCCTCATCTACTGGTTAGCCGCAGACTTGTAGCATTGTGGGCAAAGAAAATGGCTGGAATTAATTGTCAACACTGATCATTTTCCAAGAATTATTTCCAAATTATTAAAATAAAAGGCTACAGACTTGCTTTGCCAATATGTTCTTAACCAAGTCAAACCTGTCAACTAAAAACTCTTTCCCCTAACATTCTAAAGAAAAATGCATAATATAAAGTTATAGTTCATCCAAAAATGAATTTTCTGTCATCATTTACCCACCTTTATGTCATTCCAAACCGGTATGGCTGACTTTCTTCATGGATCCCTTGAGATGAGGCCATAAGATGAGAGGACTTTTGAAGAATGTTGACACTGGTCTTTTTCATAAAATTAAAACATATAGTGACCTAGAAGGGAAAAAAGGCACCATTAAAGTATCAAATAATAGTCCAAACTGTTTTCAGAATACATATTCATAACTTATTCAGTCTTCTGCTTATTCAAAATCGCTGTGTTGCTATTGTTACAAGACACAAAATAATCAATTGCATTTGGCATCACTGACATCTAACCTGCTATGACACATCGTCACACAGTGAGTTTGAATATAAATACAAAAATTTGGGGTTGGTAAGATTTTTTTAATGTCAATAAGTAAAAATAGTAGTATTGTGAATGTGAAATATTACAACTTAAAATAACAGTTTTCTATTTTAATACTGTAGTCTTCAGTGTCACATGATCCTTCAGAAATCTCTCTAATTTGCTGATTTGGAGCTCAAGAAACATTTATTATTAATATCAGTGCTAAAGCAGTTGTGATGCTTAATATTTTTGGGGAAACCAAGATAAAGTAAATTTTTTCAGGATTATTTGATGAATAGAAGGTTCAAAATAATGTATTTGAAATAGTTTTTTTTTTTTTTTTTTTTTTATAAAAATGCATGTCTTTACTATCATTTTTGATCACGCATTATTTAAGTAATAAAAATATTACTGACGCCAAACCTTTTCTGAATGCTTTCTGAGAGCTTCAGTGGACTATTATCTTTTTGCACGAATCATGACTTGGATAACTTACTTTCACATTAGAAATCTCATTCACATTATAAACAGGGTTGTCAGGTTAACCTAAACAAAACTAGCCTAATTATGTTTCATGGGGGCTCCCACGGTGTTCGGGAGGTGTAAAATTCGCATTTTTGACAGGGTTCCCCTAGTAAAATTCACATTCCAGGGGCTAAATATCAGGTTATTTGGGGTTGTGTCAACCTGCGGACATGAAAAACAATGCATGGCAACAGAGGAAAAGTAGCCCAATTCCGCGGGAAAACCGCGGACTTGGCAATGCAGATTATATAACACAATAGCAGTTCTTGTGGTTTCCTTAGCTGAAAACTACATTAGTTTACAAGAGTTTGAAAATCGCATCAAAGCTGGATCAAACTGTTCCTTTTTCATTTCAAACTGCTCTGTCTCATTTTACTGCAACATCAAGGCCTTTGTAGTCATGGGAATCAAAAAAAATAATAATTTAATTCTGATTCAAAACTCATGCTCAATTGAAGCAGACAGACTCTTGTAAATACGCCGCATTCAACATATAAACATGCATCATGCATTTATTTATTTCACATACTCTATATGACAAAAGTTGTAAGAGTTGATTTATACTGAGAGAACACAAAGCAGCTGGAGCAAATGACAGCAACCAGATTGTATATTTTACATCTTTACTGCTCACTAAAACAGTGCAGCACGTTCTGTAGATAAAGTCTCTCACGCATAAAATGCAGTGCAGGTTTTATGATTCAAACACAATGCCTTTTTTCAGACATCTCCATTTAAAGCATGGCCTCGGTTTACCTCACCTTTTTAAACAGACTGAGACAGCTACCTGGGATGAACCTGTACTAATGCAGAAGGCATTTCTTTTCAATCAATTAAATGGAGCATCACTCCGATCTTCTGTCTCTTTTTCCTCCACTGAGCTGGCATAATCACACATTACATTTGTTGTTTAAATAAGCATTCATTGCATTAGTAGGTGATCGAAAACACACAATAGAAGAGCTTTGGCCAGAGGCTAAATTACAAAAGCCTGTGAGAAAGAGGCCTCCACATGATGCAAAGGTGTCAGGATGGTGAAAAATACGGTGTTATATATAGCTCACTCCACAACCCAGAAAAATGAAATTCCCAATGAACTGTCACAACCTCTTTTCTCTGGGTCTTAGAATAGGCCAATTTACACAGCCTAGGGTGGCGGGACTGATGAGTGAAAGGTAGAAAAGCTCTTACTTCATCTTACTTCAAGTCGTAATTCAAATGCCACTCATCCGAGCTCTTGTTTTCCAGTGAAATCAGCTCTAAAGTGAGAGACATGGACAGGCCTCTGCATATGACTGATGACATTTATATTCCAGTATTAGCTCTCAAAAAAGAAAAAAAATCTCCATTAGAAGAGATTACGAGAGGATAAGTGCTCTTTTCTGCATGAAATCTCTGTCCCTCTGTTGTGTGGTTGTGTGAGGCGCTTCACACACCAGCCAGCTGGCAGCACTGTTATAGTATCACTGCCAGAATACAAAGATTACTTGGCATTTACATTTAATCTAACCTCTGACTAACCTCTAACCTCTGCAATGATCTCTTGCTCTTTTGCACTTTTTGGCACTGTAAAAATGTTTCATCAGGTAACCCTAACCTAAAAATATTATTTAATGTGAATGAACCTAATTACTGTCACAGACTACATTCCCCATGATCCTCCTGGCACCTGATAACACACACCTGTCCCTCGTCAGCACTCTAATTACCCCAGCACTCTCACTCTTGAGCCATTTCTCAATATACGTTCAATATATGTCCTATTTGTTCAAACAAATAGGGCTGTGCAACAAATTTAAGGTCCTCTTCTCTTATATCGAAATCTGCCGACATTTCTCTTTAAAATTTCTCGTTTTAGACTTCTAATTTGTGATCGGTGTTTTATTTTGCTCTCTTCTCTGCGTTCATCATTGCGTCCGTGTCAAAGGTTGCTCTTCCACCCAAATCGACTTGCGCATTCTGCGTACGGTCATCCAAAGGAAGCTAATTATTTGAATTTATAAAGTTTTAAATATGGATGTTTTTCTTACAAAAACACATCTCTTCGCTTCAGAAGGCCTTTATTAACCCACTGGAGTCATATAGATTACTTTTTTTATGGATGGATGTATTATTTTTTACTTCAAAATATGTCCCCCCCCATCCACAACCATTATAAACCTTGGAAGACTAAGGATATTTTTAAATATATCTCTTTTAATTAAATTCCATCAGTAGAAAGACAGACTAGACTGAAAAATAAGTTACAGACAGAATAGCCCCATGAACCAAAGGCTTTCTGGGCAATTTTTTGAATTAGTTACAGGGCTCAGATCTATTTTGTCTAATCCAGAAATGCACTCCAGGTAATTTCTATGAAAATGGAGTGAAAGCAGCCCATCACAAATTCTGCCAGTCCCACATCAGCCTTTTTAGTCACAGTCAAGACCACCTGAGGTGCATAACCCATGGTCAACATCTGGTTGTATTCCATTTCTATTTTTGATTTTCTGTTTTTGTTAGAAAGGACATGGTCAAACAATGCAGTCCACTGCTGTTTGGGGGAGAAGCCAACCATAATCACAATATCTTAGTAGGAGAATTCATGAATTTAGATGGAAATTCATAGAAGGCAGAAGAAAATGGGATGAGGGTCTTTAAAGAAATGTCAGGGGAGACTATGGGTAAAGACATGGAACAGAGACATAGAAGTGTTGTTTTGTTTTGTGTCCCTCTTTTTGTTCATACGAGTAAGCACCTAAATTTATATTTAATGCTTTCCAAAAAATCCAAACAAAAAAACAAACAGATATTTAACGAAAATATGTTAATTTTTAACTGCATTCAGTAAGTTATAACTCTGATTCTTTTTCCTAATTGCATTCATGGTAACACTTTACAATAAGGTTCATTAGTTAAACATCAGTTAATGTATTAACTAACATGAACCAACCATGAGCAATACACTTGTTACTGTATTTACTAATCTTCGTTAATGTTAGTTAATGAAAATACAGTTGTTTATTGTTTGTTCATGTTTTATCTCAGTGCATTAACTAATGTTAACAAGATTTTAATAATGTATTAGTAAATGTTGAAATTAACATTAACAAAGATTAATAAATGCTGTATAAGTGCAGTTCATTATTAGTTCATGTTAATTAATGTAGTCAACTAATGTTAACTAATGAACCTAATTGTGCATATACAGTATATTTTTAAGTTAAACCAACAATTCTTTTTTACAGTGTATGAATAAATGGTTATAGAACACTCGATATTAAAGCAAAAGTAGTCATGAAATCCCAAGCAGTGTCCTGTGTTGTGTCAAGCTTATTAAAATGTTAACGAAAATATACAGTTATTTAATAGTTTAAATAACTAAAACAAATAATTTAAAAACAATTTAAATAATTGCCTAACTATGCCTTCCACCTCTTCTGGGGTTTGATTCCAGGTCTGTCCCATCTGCTTGGTGTCTGCCTCAAAAATATAAACTCATAATGTTAAAAAAAAAAAAATCTATAATTATAATACATGCATTTTTCTTGACCTCATATTGCGTGATGGAATATTTGTACTTTTAAAAATTTAAGTATATACATTATATATACTTAAAATGATAAGAGTGCAACATTTCTGCAGTTATATCCCCCATCCATTTCCAATCCTTAAGAGCATTAAAAACCTTCTGTTTCATTGTCAGCTCTACCACTGATGAGATATGAACTGAATTTTACTTGCAATTTAAATTAGAATTGACCTCGACCCTGGTGTGTGATCTACAGTATTTCTCACACGGATGTATGTTCTCAGGCTTAACAGAGATTTAAATAATTCACTCACACTTGCTGCCAAAACCGGGTAATCAGCCTGCAGGCCTGAGAGGAGGAGCTGAGGAGAAGAGAGGATTAGACAGAGGTGAGGAGGAGGAGGAGGAGAAGGACAGGAAGAGGAAGTGGAGGAAGGGAATCTTAATAGAGTGAATAGAAAGAGCAATTGCTCAGTCCACATGCATAATTAAGAGTGTGACAGGGATTTTAGAGAGAGAGAGAGAGAGAGCGAGAGCGAGAGAGAAAGAATACTCTTTAATGACAGATGTGACAGATTATAGCCTTAAATGAGATGAGCAATAATGTCTCAATAAACAGTGTTCATGTGCATCTGGGTGTAGAGACAATTTGCTGATGGTCTAAAAGGAAACCCTTATCTCTGACCGCATCTCCACACTCACATCCTGTAGATGACAGAATGTTTTCTTTTCTAATTGTTTATAACTCAATCCATTTAGCAATGCAGTACATCTTTCGGAAAAGTGAAGTGCACACGCTCAAAGACCCCCGTCTGCATGACAGCCCACGTGAGAGTTCATCAGATAAACCTATCTTACCATCTTCAATAATTCTAGCTCCCATAACATGGGAATTTATGAATGAGATCCAACAAGCCCAAGATTCTGAACCTTCACCCGAGGGATGCCCTACTGATAGAGTATACGTTCCCCGGGACTTACGGGGTCAACTGATTCAGTGGATTCATTCCACACCCAGCTCGGGCCACCCGGGCATTCTTCGCACCATAACTCTGGTACGCAATTGATTTTGGTGGCCCTCTGATGTCTCCAGTTATGTTAAGTGCTGTTCTGTCTGCTCCCAGACCAAGGACTCCATATTACCTCCTGCTGGACTTCTACAACCCCTGACCATTCCCCACCGACCCTGGTCACATATAGCCGTGGATTTCATCACTGACCTGCCACTATCTAGAGATAACACTGTCATTCTCACAATCATTGACAGATTTTCTAAAGCTTGTCGCCTTATTCCCCTCCCAAAACTGCCTACCGCTATGGAAACTGCTGAGAACTTGTTTCATTATGTGTTTCGTTTTTTTGGCATTCCGGTGGAAATTGTTTCTGATCAAGGACCTCAGTTTATCTCCAGAGTGTGGAAGGAGTTCTGTCGCCTGCTCGATATCAAGATGTGCCTTACCTCAGGCTACCATCCTCAGTCCAATGGACAGGTAGAACGGCTCACCCAGGAGGTGGGGAGATTTCTACGTTCTTACTGCCATAACAATCAATACGAGTGGAGCCGTTATTTACCCTGGGCTGAATATGCTCAAAACTCATTGATCAACTCTTCCACTGGGATGACTCCTTTCTGTTGCATGCTGGGATATCAACCACCCCTGTTTCCATGGTCGGGGGAACCTTCTGAGGTTCTGTCTGTGGATAGTCTCTCACGTGCTATTCGACGCCAAAAGATCCAAGCCGATCGCCATCGCAGACCTACACCCATCTTACACCCTGGTCAAAGAGTTTGGCTGTCCACTCGAGACCTTCAGCTGAGACTCCCTTGTCGCAAACTCAGTCCCAGGTATGTGGGCCCATTTCCCAGACAAAATAAATCCTGTCACTTACAAACTCAAACTGCCTGCTTATTATCGTATTTCTCCCACTTTTCATATTTCCCTTCTAAAACTGGTCTCTCGTGGGAGAGACGAGGAGTTGTCAAACAATCCACCACCCCCACCCATCAGACTTGATGATGTGGAGGCATTCTTGGTCAGGGAACTGTAGGACTCAAGACGCAGAGGCAAAACCATCCAGTATCTGGTGGACTGGGAGGGATATGGCCCAGAGGAACGCTCTTGGGTTGCTACAGATGACATCCTGGACCCCTCACTAATATCTGATTTAATATCTGAAATTGTATTTCATTTACTGCCTAATTTTACAACCATTACATCAACATCAAAGCTAACAGCTATTATTATTACAAGTCAAAGAGCCCTAATCTGATGCTATAGTACAGTTTGCACTTATAATAATAATAATATGCTCTGCTGATTCATAAAGATGATAATGTTTCAGCAGTTTAAACATTTGTCATGTATTTCCTACAGAGAAAATATCCAGAGCGTGTTAACTTTGGCTATTGCCATCAGGGTGGTCATAATTAGATCAGAAAATGACACATGCAAGTGCTATGAATAGTAATGAGGGTTAGGCCATCTGCATTGGCAACTACGCAGTGTTTAAAACTGTTGTAGCGAATTTTGTTCTCATTAAAAGGCCCCAGATGACAAGCTTTGATTTTCCCACAACAATGCCTATGATGGTATTAATGCACAAACCAATTCACAAGCCATCGCTTGCACTGGATCCATAGAGAAAAAAGACCTGGGAAATATGCAGTGTTATTCCACACAGAGGTATCATTCACAGGAAATGCTCTGTTTTTCATTTTAGGGAAAACATTGGCCCTTGATTGCAGAATTGATTTTTTTTGTTGTCATGCCAGCAGTATGCAAATGAACTGTTTTGTGTACTGTATGGCCGTCAAAAGGCACAAGCCAGATTGTTCACAATCTGCTGTCCATTTCACCAACTGTCCATCTCATGCTGAAAACCAAACCAGAACATCCTGTAACCATCCACCAGGACAGATCCAACCTCTTCACAACATATTGCAGTGTGCCGTTGAATAAATAGATTCTGGGATGACTTGCCTAAAGCATTTTAGCCACACAGACAAACAAGGAGAGGGAGAAAGAAAAAAAAAAAAAATGGAGAAAAAAACAACACCCGCAGCTCACATTCAGACCCACCTAAGGGCGTCTTTTCACTTTGGTCAAGGCCATACAATAGCAGTAGCAACTGCAGTTTATCAAATCCTTCAAGGCTAGAATCACATTTGATGGATAAGTGACCAAATACGCCATGACGCACTTAACGTCAGTCCACTCGTGGAACTGGAGCCAAGGATTTAGAGAGCTCAGACCGTCTGTCGGCTACCCTGCATATGACTGAAACAGTCCCTCAGTTCTCTCCATATCTTATTCATAACACCCATATGCCACATGCAGCTGGGACCTACACAGCCTATTCTCCCTACACTTCCTGTAGCTTATGGAATAGAGATCATATTAATATATTATAGATCAACATTTAAAGCACTTATCCTGATCCTTTCTAAAGGTTGTGAATTTTTTATGTGCTAAATATTCTGTTTGACAGGTCATGGGGCTGTTTATAAATGTGTGCTTGCATGCACGCAAATGTGTGTGACAGTGTAAAAAGACAGAAAGCCGCCAGATAACGCCAGGAGCCATGTCCAGATGGGTGGTCCTAGCCACCTCAGATATTAATAACATAACATTTACAATTCTGCATATGGCAAATACTTTTTATTAGAAGTGACTTTTGATGCATTGAAGATTTATTTTATCAGAAAGTAATGACCTTGGCTAAACTGTGACTGGCCGTCTTCAATAAAGCCCAGTAGGGGAGAATCGGGGCAGGTTGTCATACTTTTTACTTCAGTGATTTTTCGCAGGGAGGGCTTATTTTTGAAAGTAAATTCATGAATAGGCACATATCTTAAAGTCTTATACAACAAAGCTATTAATACACTATGTAATACACTACATACAGATTTGTTTAATAAAAAAAGTACACAATGATTCATGAAATAGCAAAAATGTAAAAGCTTGCATACAGAAATATAAGTGTAAAGTTTGGTGTAGGGGGATTATGGTGTGGGGTTGTTTTTCAGGGGTTGAGCTTGGCCCCTTAGTTCCAGTGAAAGGAACTCTTAATGCTTCAGCATACCAAGACATTTTGGACAATTTTATGTTCCCAACTTTGTGGGAACAGTTTGGGGATGGCAACCACTAATGCCATCTGTCATTGAAGATAATGAAAGAACAAAGGTAAAATTAATCACTGCTGTTGACTAAAGAACTTTTGTAGCTTTAAGAATGATTACCTATATTTAATTTAGGCTGTAAATTATGCAGTGCAGACTGTTTGGTAACTTTATTCAATTTCTGTATTTTTCCTATCTGTTAGACAGGTAGGAAAGGCACAGGTAAATATTACATTTATTATGGGTTTATGTGAGGATTGTTATAAGTTCACTTAAATTAAGTGTTGTTATATTTTTGAAGCCTAATAAATGTAAAAAATGATATAGCTTTCAATTACATTGTAATGTTGAATGGCTATAATTCATGTTTAAAATTGGGGAAAAAATCAATTTCATGGAGACATCAGTAGCTGTAGGCTATTAGTATCAGTGATACTGGCCTTCATTCATAAAATAGATGTCATTAAACAAGTATTTAAAAATATATATATGTATATATATATATATATATATATATATATATAAATGTCTTTATGTTGTTTCGTTATGTTGTTTTAATTTGGAGATTAACAGTGAAATTACTACATTATAAAATATATAAAAAAAAGTATAAAAACGTAAGCATTTTTAATGCGATTAATCATAGAAAAAAATTGTGCTTTAATCGAGTTAATTTTTTTAATCGATTTACAGCACTAATAAAAACATTACTAGAGAAAAAACACTGTATGAGGAACATCGCAAACTATTCATCATAACAGCCACCCATATTTACAGTACACAACGCTAAGTGTCAAGTAGATTAGGTAGATTTGTACACAAGCTAGAGCAGATGCGCAATGAAGAAGAGAAGGAGAACAATATTATTTCCTTTAGTTTGCTATGTTAGCTTATTTTAGGTAATGAACCATAATTAACATCAATGTTACTGCTATTTTTCAGGGAAACATTATAAATAAAATGTATTGCTAACCATATAAGAAGTCAGGTTATGTCTCATGTCTAGCTACCATGTGGGTCACTCGAGTCCAAAAAAAAACAACAACAACAACAAAAAAAAAAAAAAAAAACCCACAAAACAAGGATATGTTACTGGCAGAAGAAAATGATCCATGTTGAAATGATGCAAGCCTACAGTTCTACACTGTGAATCCATGCATGAAGATTTACATCCCAGTGAGAGAATGTGAGCGCATGTGGGTGTGTGTTTTTAAACTAAGGAAAACCATATGAGGCCAGAGAGTGTATGCCACAGTCCTCAGCTCCTTACTAACCTCTCTGTAATGGTCTGTCTTTAATGCTAAGTCAACACTGGCAGAAATGCTCACTGCCTGAGTAAAATACCTCTCCTGTCTGAGCCCTGAGTCCCACTCTGTCCCTAAAATACACTTTCCTTCAGCCGTCATTGTGCACAGCTCAAAATAAGGAGCTGTGTTTATGCTAGACTTACGGAAAAACTGTTTTAGGCTCCCTGAGGTCTCCGGCTAACATGAGTCTCTTATTAAAGCTCTTTGCAGTACTAATACGGTCAAGAGCCTGCTTCACGCAGGCAGTAGCTAGAAATCCAGCATCCATTCAGATATTCGACTCAGAAATGTTATCGACCCCACCCAGCCAAATCCCCTCATCTTTTCCACCCTCCACATGCCAGAGAAATGCAGTCATGCAGACACCCCTACTGCAGGTTTGGGTGATTGTAAATGCACATGTTGAGAGTCAACAGCAGGAGAGAGGGAGAAAGAAAGCGAGCCTGGGTGAAGGAGTAGAGATGGCTACTCTAATTGAGCAGAAAGATTTGCGGCTGACTTACACAATCTGTGTTCACTGAATCCCTCAGCCATGATGTGGGCACTTGAGTTGAAGTCTTTTTGGGAACTGTCTGTTTTTTGAGATCCTAAGATAAAATATTATATTTCCTGAGGGGGTTCTCTGGTTTCTTAGCTTAACATCACTGACATGCACATTTAAAAATAGGACAGATCTTATTTTACACACATAATGGAATAAATTGCCATCAGTGAAGAGCTGTCATTGAAAAAGCGAGAATCAATGGCAAATAAAATAGGGTTAGCACTGCTGTATTTTTTGTTTAGAAAGAAATTAATACTTTAATTCAGTAAGGGTGCATTAAATTGATCAAAAGTAACAGTAAAGACATTTATAATGTTACAAAAGATTTCTATTTCAAATAAATGCTATTTTTTTTTTTCATTTTTAATCAAAGAATCCTGAAAAAAATGTATCAGTGTCCACATAAATATTAAGCAGCACAACTGTTTTCAACACTGATATAGGAAATGTTACTTAAGCACCGAATCAGCATATTAGAATGATTTCTGAAGACTGGAGTAAAGGCCCCTTCACACCAATAACTATAAAGATAACAATAAATATATAATTCTAAAAATCATTCTAAATATAAAAGAATAGCAGTTTCCACATTACAGCTTTAAAGATAACAATATAGAGAAATTATATCGTTGGAATCACTTTCAGAACAATTTTTTTTCTAGCTGTTGAACGCTAAAACACTGACAGCCAATCAGATTCCGTTCTAATTTAGGGGCTCACGCATTTAAAATTGCGGACGACATTGCGGGGAAGTTAATTGCCGAGGTCCAGAAAAAGCCACCACTGTTTGACAAGTCTTTTCAAGGATACTTTAAAGAAAATGGATATATGGAAAACAATTGGTTATACCTTAGGAATAAATGGTGAGAAGTATTAATTAATTAAAGGCCCTATAAAAAATAAACATATTATTTTATTATTATTATTAATGATATATGCCAGGCTAGCAAACAGTGTAATATAAAATTACCTCAGGTATCCAGCGCTAGTTTCGACAACATTGTCTTGCTTCCTTTGAAGTTGCAGTAAAAAAGGCTAGGCGTTGTTTTTATTCCACTATATTGGCTTCATCAGCTAAATTCACTGTTAGATTAGATCGATTACACTAGCTACTCACTCGAAACATAGCATGCTGAGGACATCTGCTGGTTAAAGCCGTGTAAATGCAACAAGAACAGCAAAACATGTTGTACACACTTCGAAACCGCAGTGTGTGAGCTTAGAATAAATAGACCGTTATCGTTCATTGGGGTGGACGCAAATATAGTTATCGTTCTTGGTGTGAACGGGCCTATATCTGACTTTACTGTAACTGTAAATCTTTCAGGTAAATACTGTCATGGCAGAGTAACTGTCTGAAGATAATCTTTCTGAGAGAGTAAAAACAAGTAAGAGCAACCTACCTACTTAAAGGCATAGGTATGTCAAACAATAAATATTCTGTCATCATTTAGGGTGTGTTCACACTTGTATTTTGGTTCGTTTTGTCCTGACCAAAAAAAAAAAACAACAACAACAACAACAACATTTATTCCTTGTCCGATTAACGTTCAGATTGGCAATTTTATCACCAAACCAAAAGATACCGAACCTAAAGGCATAGGGATACGTTCACAACCTGATTGGTCAGATTTTATGACGTATTGCCTATTTTGAGACGGAACTTACCAAAAATCCAAAACATTGTGTGTGTAGCCTGCATATGATGGTATTCTGGCCAGCTGGGAACTCGTGAAGAGCTTATACTCACCATCATGTGGTCCCAAACCTGTATGACTTCCTTTTTTTCTGTGAAACACAAACAAAGATATATTGAAACATGTTTCAGTGGTTTACAATGAATGTCAAAGTGGTTGAAAACAACATTGAAAGAAATACATACAGTGTTGGAACAACATGAGGGTAAATAAATGACAGAATTTGTATATACAAAATGACCACGTCAAGGAAATGTCAGTGCTCTTGCTATCTGGCCTAACAACAAAAAATAGCACCAACCATGAGATATACTCTAATCAGCAGTAGTATATAATGCAGTATTATGTTCATGGTTCCCTCTGCTGGTTTTATTTAAAAGAATGTGGCCAGCAGCCCAAAAGTCCCCCCTAAAATAATGCTTCTCCGATTACATAACATATGCTGATGAAAAACGCAGTGGCATTTCCCGGTCTAGACAGCAGTTCAGCTCATCAAAACAGCAGTTGTGCATCCTAGAACATGAGTTGTCTAGCTTCTGTGTTTTATTATAGCTGTCCCCGATTGAAAACAACACAAAAATATTGCCAACAGCAAGTTTGCTTTTGCTTAGAGCCTTATATTGCACAAAACCTCAGGGATCAGAGTAAGTGCACCCCATGCCATTCACAAAAGCTATCAATTATCAAATAAAGAGGTCTGTAAAGATACATGGTGAACAAAGTATTATTCTATTAGTTCTGGAGTGAAGTAGACCACTCATGGAGAATTAGTGTGTGAGCTCAAATGGTAGAAACTTTCCAAAAGCTTAATTAGTTTGGATTAAGACAAAGGAAATGGGACAAGCATTATTAAATCTAACCCACGGCTATTGTCTGGCCTTGTTATAAACCCAGAGGGATGTTTGGAACAGAACCATTATCTTCCTCGTTTCATATTCCGCCGCTGTGTTTGAAATGTTCCTCAATGGAATTTTAATGCCTATATATCAAAGCTATTTTAAATTTTGCTTCAGTCCATTAAATACATTCTTCCATGTTTACAAATGAGGCTAAACAAACAAATTAAATCGTTCTGAAGTGAATGGTTAGTGTTGTAAGGGATGCAAATAGAGATTCAAGATACAATTTAAAAGGATAGTGCACACAAAAATTAACTTTGTCATTACTTACTCACCACATGCAGTTCAGAACCTCTTCACTAAAAATCTTAAAGGGATAGTTCACCCAAAAATGAAAATTTGCTGTTAATTTATTCACCCTCAGGCCATTCAAGATGTAGGTGACTTTTTTAAGGCTGTGTGTCCACCAAAGCATTTTTAGCCATTTGAAAATGATAGGCATTCTGCTGAAAACGAATATCTGTGGGCGATGGAGAGTGCTTCGGCAGCGCAGCGTTTTTTTTTCTTCTTCTTTTTATCGTTTTTTTTTTTTCTTTTTCAATTGAGACGCTTTGCTTGCTATGATACGGAATATCTGCGGTACCAGTATCTCATTTCACATATAGTTTGTTTCTGTATTGTTCTATATAAAAATGTTGATACAATGTAGAGTATTTGCTCTGGTTCTTGTTTTAAATTATTTTGTTCCGTTATTATGCTTGTATATTATGCTTCATCTGTTGACGTTGTGCAAGCAGAATGTGGCGGTTGGTCAGTGTTTTATTTGTCCCGCCCCTCCTCCACTGTGATTGGATGGCTGGGTACAAAGTGACAGTGATGAGCGCTGCGTTTTACCCAAAGTTGAACATTCTTCAACTCTTGGGCTTTGTGTCCACCAAAGCATTTTTTCCGTGGCTAGCATATTTTTCAATTGTTTAAATGGGAGCGCCGCGTTTTTAAAACGTCACGCTGAGCATCTATTTCACCCTGAAGCGCTGAGCACTCGCTGATTTTTACCGGTTGCTGAGAGTTGAAGAATGTTCAACTTTGGGTAAAACGCAGTGCTCATCACTGTCACTTTGAACCCAGCTGTCCAAGTGGAGGAGGGGCGGGACAAATACCACTCCGACCAATTGCCACATTCTGCTTGTACAACGTCAACAGATGACAACAACAAGCATAATAACGGAACAAAATAATTTAAAACAAGAGCCAGAGCAAATACTTTACATTGTATCGATATTTTTATATAGAAACAAAGTATCTGTGAAATGAGATACCAGTGACCTAACACTTCCAAGGATATTCCGTATCATATAGCAAGCAAAGCGTCTCGACTCTCAACTGAAAAAACACTGTGTTGCTGAAGCGCTCTCAAGCGGCCACAGCCTAGCATTTTCAGCTGGCTAAAAACACTTTGGTGGACACACGGCCTTAGCGACCGGTAAAAAACGGCGAGCGCCCAGCGCTTCAGCATGAAATATACACTCAGCGCCTTGTTAAGGCCCTTTCACACAGGACGCAACAACGGCACGGTATGAAACCCATTTATTTCAATTGCTTGCGCTGTGCGAGGACGGTTTATTGCTGCGTCAACCAAAGCGTACCCGCAGCAGAGCGCACCATTGGCGAGCTTGTGCACATGCCGCGACCAAAGTTCAAAATAGTTCAACTTTCGCCGCTTCTCTCTGTGACGATTACCTGCGTGGCCAATAGAAAAGGGCCATCAAATGACTAGACGTATAAAAGTTTTGAAAACTCCGCCTACTTTGCTCTGGCCAGGGTAGCACAAATAGCTTTGTATCTGAAGGCTAAGCTGAACCCAGCGGCCAGCGCAGCGCATTCTGCGTCCTGTGTGAAAGGGCCATTACACTCCTGGAGTTTTAAAAGCGCGGTGCTCGCATTGAAACAATTGGAAAAATACGCTAGCCTCAGAAAAACGCTTTGGTGGGCACATGGCCCTATTCTGTAGGACAGTAAAGAAGATTTTTAGCTGAAACCATGGTCCTCTGTGATTCATATAATGGAAGTCAATGGCTGCTGTCACTTTGAGATTCAAAAAAACATATGCAGACAAAACAAAATTAATACCCGCAGCTCCTTACGACACATTGAGGTATTATCAAGCGAAACGATCGGCCTATGCAAGAAACTAAACATTATTTACAACATTTTTACCTCTAATCCACAGCCTTGGCAACAGTTTGGAGTGTGAACTTCTAGTCGCATAATGACGTATGCGCGGGAGCAACCTCACACGTGAGCTAATGCTGTTTTTTACTACGGAGAGGGAAGATGCGCATGTTGTATTTTTCATGTTCACAGTTGTTCTTACCCTGGATGCCACAACCTGTATATGCAAGATCTCATTCGGGAAGATCGACTTTTCTTGGATTCTCAACGTTTGAGTTCCTGCGCAAACATGAAATTTCCATTTCATGCCTACTTTAACATTCAAATGCATTGCATCATGACATTTCGGATGTCGCTGATATCAAACCTGGCACAATGAGCCCTGAGGTGCCTGTTTTGCATTTGAGAGTTATGGCAAATTTCTGTCTTTTCATCACACAAAGCTAGAGCATGGCTTCTGAGGACTTGAAATTTATCGCATGAGTCATATGGACCACTTTTATGGTCCTTTTCAACTATTCATCCTCCTACAGATATGCAGTAGAGCCCAGCCAGAGGTATATGGGAGACACGTATGAAAGAGAGAGAGGAGGGGTAGTGAGAGCTATCTGTGAAGAATAAGAACATCAGCTGTACTGGCAGTTTGATGAATGTGGGGGAGAGGGAGGTGCGGCCTGCTGAGATGCCTGGATGAAAGAGAACCAAATTACCTCAGCAAATCACTGACGCCATGTCTGTCAGGAATTATTTACTAACAGACGTAACGGGTGGAAACAGGACATGTCTGAGGCTCTGTTTAACGACGCGCAGGTGGCTGATAGGGAGGGTGGGCTGTTTATCCTCCTCTGATCAGTTACTTGAAGCTGGCCACACACTTGAAGATTTTAAGCCCGATTTTTGGTCTGATTTCCAACCCCCATACGATCTGGGGGGTGAGGCCCAATTCAAGGCTTCTCGCAACTGACTTTTTGTCCAAAAAATCCTGTGTGGTGTCATTACGATTATTTTACTGCTCCGGATCGCGTCAGAGCCTGCACGATCCCAAATTGTAAATATCAAACATGTTTGATATTTAAGACTCTTGATCGGGCTGCCTCTGACAAACCACGTTTTTACTTTTACTATTTTAACTTTTTAATGTTGTGTCAGCTGATGGCTTCATCTTGTATCGTTTAGTTTAGCAAAATCATCTGCTGAAGTCTATTTCATATATAGATATTCATACATGTGTCTAAATACGGTTGCATATGCTGTCAACTTACGGTTCACGGACCACTCCAATATGGCGGATGGCTTACGTATAGCGGCCCATTGAAACGGCAGCTAATGAGGCATCTATGTATATCACATCTGCGTTAGCCAATGAGAATGAGCAAGCTTCACCAACCAGATGTTGTGTGCAGGGTTGCCAGGTCTGTGCAAAAAAAGTAGCCCAATGGCAAGTCAAAAGTAGCCCAATGCAATTTTCTCCATTGGGCGGCTGAATTCTCCACTGAATTTGTACATCTGGGGTGTGTTTTGGGGGTGCTGGAGCGCCAAAATCATTCTTACGGGGGTTGGAAATCAACCCGCAGCAACAACGTAAAAGCAGCCCAATTCCCTGGGAAAACTGCGGACTTCACAACACTAGTTGTATGCTTCTATAGCTGAAACTTGGCAGCCACAAACACAGATATGTATATGTAGATTCCTCATTCCACCACTCCAGACACGTCAGTACACCTGCCAACAGTCAGGGTGTCGTGTTTTTATATTCCATGTTTTTACTATGGTAATTTTAATGTTTTCACTTTTACTATGGTAACTCTTTAATGTTGTGTCCGCTGACGCCTTCGTCTTCTCATGTTGTTTAGTTTAGCGAAATCATCTGCTGAAGTCTATTTCATATATAGATATTCATACATGTGTGTAACTACGGTTGCAGATGCTGTCAGCTTGCTCTCAAATGTTCACGGACTGTTCCAATATGGCGGACAAGCTTACATGTAGCGGCCCATTGAAATGGCAGCTAATGAGGCATCTAACATGCCACAAAAGTGGAGTATTGAGCAAGAGGATCACCCATATTCTTTTTTCTCCTTTGTTTTTCTTCTTATAAAACAAAATTCTTCCCAGGAGAACCAGCTGATGATGTCAATCGTCCTACATTTGTTTTTCTTCTCAAGTCTCGTTTGATCTTGTAAGTCTCAGTGAGATCTCGTCTCACTGTGAAAATGTTACTACAATTGACAGGTGTGTGGTCTTGCAGGACAAATCTTCTAGTGTGTGCATTCGGAGGATTATAATGGTAAAAGTCAGTCTGTGGTCTTCCACAATTTTAAAATCGGTTAAGATTTGAAAATCATCTAGAGTGTGGCCAGCCTTATTCTGGCAGGTTGTCTGTGGAGACAGTTACAGTATCAGAGTGTAGAATGAGTTAAAGTTTACACTCCCTCTCTCTCTTTTCAAACCTCTAAATACATTTAGAAAGTAAAATTATTATTCATGAAGATTTTACAATTATATTCTAAAAATTAATCCACGCACGTTTAATTTTTTTCTTACTTTTTTGACTTGATCTTTTTATTCAAAATCTCAAAACTTAATCTTCCAGAAAAATGACAGACTTCTCAAGTGACATATACTGGACTTCTCCATTAATTTAGTGCACTTAAACTCCGCCTCTTTATTATAACTGACTACAAGCTCACATTCTAATATGCCTTCATTCAAAAACTGATGTGAAATATGAAAATGCAACACTTAACTGTCAAACTCCCACATAAAATGAGTATTCCACCGATGCACATTCTCAGGGCTCTACATATTCTTACTACCCTGAAGAGAGAAATGTTTCATATTTAGTAAGAGTCAAAAGAATTATAGTGACACATGTGACACAATATTCTGAGAGCTGATTAAAACTGTGAATGTTTACAGAAGCCCTTAGCAAGTGATTGAACACAACGGTTTTGATCCAGTCCCAAGTACTCATTTCACATGTATTCAGATCTCCACTTAGTGTGCTGAAATGCGACCTCCCTTTCCTCTCATCCTGTCTGTCTCTCTTTGAGGTCCCAGAGAACCGGCTAGAGTGTATTGGAAGATCAAAAAGCAGGTAAAATCCCTTTTATCTTGGGACGACACTCTAAAGGGGGGCAATTAAAAGAACACCGTGTGAAGACACCGATGTTGATGGAGACATTAAAAAGAGAGTTCCACAAAAAAAAAAAAAAAAAAAAATCCTTGGATTTTACCTTACTGCTAAATACAAAAGAAAATACAAGAAATTAAACTTATTTTTGACTATTCAGTAACACTTTTCAATAAGGTTTCATTAGCTAACATTAGTTAACTGCATTAGTTAACATGAACTAATAATAAACTGAACTTCTACAGCATTTATTAATCTTTGTTAATGTTAATTTCAACATTTACTAATACATGATTATTAAAATCTTGTTAACATTAATTAATGCACTGTGAACTAACATGAACAAACAATGAACAACTGTATTTTCATTAATTAATGTTAACGAAGATTAGTAAATACAGTGACAAATGTATTGCTCATGGTTAGTTCATGTTAGTTAATACATTAACTTTTGTTTATCTAATAAACCTTATTGTAAAGTGTTACCAACTATTCGTATTTTATGCATTACCGTCATGACAGTAATGCCATTATTGTAATGCAAAACATTAACTAAAGGGTTGTTAACTAAAACCAAAACTATTAAAACATTTCTGTTCATTGAAATAAAGCTGAAATAAAATAAAAATATTAGATGAAAAACTTAAACTAAACAAAAATTAGAAATGTTGCCTTGGCAATAAACTGAAATAAGTTTAAGTTGAAGCACTAAAACTGTTAACTGGAAATAAATAAAAACTATAACTAAAACTGAAATAAATTAAACCTAAAAAAAAAAAAAAAAAAACTAATAAAATGACAAAAGCACAACAAATTGACTAAAAATTAAACTAAAATTAACATGAAAAATATAAATATAAAAAATAAAAAACAGCATAAATTCAGGGCAGTACAACAATCACTGAAATGATGTATAATTATTAGACTAAAAATATGCTCCATTTCATATACAGAGTTTTGAAAAGGTGTAATTTTAATAAGATTAAGCGTTCAGCGGAACTCTCCCTTGTCTAATGAGCTCAACTTAAGCTGTATTTAAACTTGTTAACCTTTGCTGGGTGGCAATGGCAGATTCAGACCATGGCATCAACAAATGCTTATGCATGCTTGCACACGGGTACACACTTGACAGAGGTACACTCATACACACAGTCTTGGGCTCTGATTAACATATAATGTCTCCTTCCTAATTGCATTCTGTAAGTGATTTCACCCCCCCAAAACAAAAAAAACCAAAAAAATTAGAGAAGAGAAACAGAAAGCTGTTAGAAAACAAGTGCGAATATCTTCTCTATTTATTCACATCTCTGTAAAGCCCTTGGGCTGATTATTACTGTAAACAGAGTTTAAAAGATGTAAACAGCCTGACACATTTAACAAAGATGTACAGTATATTGGAAATGTCACCAATTTTTGCTGTCATTACAAAAGAAAGGTCTGCAGGGTAACAACAAAGCACATTTAGGGGGGTGGGGTGGGGGGTGGGTCCAAATAATGCATTCTTTTAGATATAACTATACATACGTTTCAGCAGCGTTATCAAAATATGATTCAGTAACCACAATAGTTAGACTACAAGTGTATCACTTGCCGCAAAATAGATGCTTGCGAACAGAAATGTTCGTCTGAGGAGGTAACCATAGCAACAGTATGCTGCTCAAGCACTTTTTGTTAGTATCAGTGCTGGACAAAACACTGGCCAAACATGACATGTACTGTCATAATTTATATATAATATATTTTGGGTCAGTGAGATTTTAATACATTTTAAAATGTAATTTATTAATGCAATGCCATTATCATCATTATCAATCATTCTAATATGCTGATTTGCTGCTCAAGAAGCATTTATTATTATTACTACCAGTTTTTATTAACAGTTGTACTTAAAAAAAAAAAAAAAAAAATTGTGTAAACCGTGATGCATTTATTACAGGTTTATTTGATAAACAGAAAGTTCAAAAGAACATTATAAATGTCTTAATTGCCACTTTTGTCAAATTAATGTGTAAAAAGTATAATGGTATTTATTTATTTTTTAATCTTACTGACCTTTTGAACAGTATATATTGGTTAACAGTGCTTGAGAGTTCAACAGACAGAACCCTGGAGAAAAAAGAAAAAAAAAAAAATCCCTACAGAAATCCACTGAAACATGTCAACGCCTCTGAAAGCCATTGTATAATTTGCACACTGACAGATACAGATTTTGTGTGGAATGAGAGGGCCATCTCATCACATGCCACTAAAAATAGGCCTACCATTTCCTAAATTACAAGCAACATGATGTCTGACTCAAAATCCAAATGTGAAGTCCCTCTAGACGAGATGGTCTTATGCTCATTTCCTCTTATTTTATCTTTTTGTCCTCTGACACAGCTTGCCCTTAAGAGCATTGGTCACATTACATCCCATTACTTCTCCATATTCCTGTACCTGCTTTCGTCTACCTGCTAGTGAAAATACTGCTCTTAGAGATCATGTTCCTCTGTACACATTTATGATACTGGCAACAGAATCAGAAGCAAAAGAAATAATGTTTGAGAAATGACTTCTACTGCTCAAAGGTCAGACTCATATTTATAAAGAACAGGAAGGCCCAAAGGAAAGAAATACCATAAATGAGATCTATTTAATATTTCAATTGCTTCTCCTTGAAAGTAATAAGATAAAGTTTTCTACTTGTCAGTTAATTTTCTCCATAAAAAGACATCTCCTCTAGAATTTCAAAAGAGATGTGCTTAGATTTGCCAAGATTCAAATAGTTATCAGATATTTTAATGACCTCAAACATTTCTCATTAAATTCTTCCATGACTAAATTATCTGATCTATGCTCTCATTTCATTTTACACATCTTTTATCTCTGCAAAGGAACTTCAAGAGAAACATGACAAAAATGATACTCAAAACAATTAAACCTATCTAAGAACATTACATTTCCTGAGCTATGAAAGAGCAACCTCTGAATGTAGTTTTAATAACAATAGAAAAGTTCACACTTCTATTGCAGGAAAAGCACTGTAAAATGTAATTAGGTGTGATATTTATTCCATGTCATGGAGTTACATGGTTACAAGCCAAAGAGTTACTAACTATAGACTTCTACTGCCACCTGGTGGTTTAAATGTTTGCCATTGACTATTGCATAACACTATTGCATGAATTCTCTAGTATGTCTAGGTTATAATCATGAATGTCATGTTTAATGACATGTTTGGGGAATAGTTAACATACATACAATGCACAATTTGTCTGAGGTTAAGTAGTATTCAAGACACCTCCTTTGAATAGCAGTTGGATACTCACATGCGAAATGTTGGTAAATAACACGATAATGTTGTCTCATGAGAGTATCTCCTAAGCAGAGGCATCAGCCTGTAATTTATTTTATTTTCTGACACTGTGAGTGTCAACTCTGAAGGTTACACCCCACACTCTCATTAATGAAGGATTAGTGCTCTTTTGAAGTCTATGATTCATATCCACGTGGGGGCAACAAGTCCCACAAAAACAAATCTGTTGTTGCCCACATTTCCATAAAATCTGTGTTTGTGTTAATTGGCGAGTCTCGGGAGAAGCTCTCAAATATTCAAAGCTAATGGTGGAGCGGTGGTGAAATATATTTCAAGAACCCAAGAGGCACTTATCAGAGAGTGGACTGCAATTTACAAACATGTGTTAGCCTGTCTGTCTCTGCTTTTATAATCTATGCACTGCAGCATTGCATTGCTTAAAGCCTTCATGAAGGTTTTGTGCCTTTGCCTTCTATGCTAGTGTACTCCTGAAACTAAACATTTTTCTCTTCCTGGGTGAAACACTGAAAGTCTCACCTTGAAAGCAGACAAGAGGTCACAATCAGGGGATGAGCAATAAAATAGTTCCTGATGAAACTTTCTGTTTGATTTCCAGTCATCTCAATGAAAGTTGCTCTGTTGGTGCAGGACTCCCAAAAGTACATAGTTTGAAATGGTCCATCGTTGCTCTGAACTAAATTGTGAAAGGAAGCAGATGGGGACATTTTTTTAATAAACAGGAAAGGAAACTGCATTCTTCAAATCATTCATTAGGTCTTTCTACAAATATAAGACAGAAATTCTAAAACTAAAGGATTTTTTATACAGAGTGTCATGAGGTCATGGCTACTATTATACATTGCACTTCACATTAAAGGCAGCATGAATTAAAAAGTCACCCGATCCATTCTCTAATTGCATGTTATACATCCTAATGTGAAAGAATCATTCATGCATACACTACCAGTCAAAAGTTTGGAATCGCTAAGATTTTTAATGTTTTTAAAAGAAGTTTCGTCTGCTCACCAAGGCTGCATTTATTTAATTACAAATAAAGTAAAACAGTAATATTGTGAAATATTATTACAATTTAAAATAACTGTTTTCTGTTTGAATATATTTTATAAAGTAATTTATTCCTGTGATCAAAGCCGAATTTTCAGCATCATTACTCCAGTCTTCAGTGTCACATGATCCTTCAGAAATCATTCTAATATGCTGATTTGCTGCTCAAGAAACATTTATGATTATTATCAATGTTGAAAACAGTTGTGTACTTTTTTTTTTTTCAGGATTCCTTGATGAATAGAAAGTTCAAAAGAACAGCATTTATCTGAAATACAAAGCTTTTGTAACATTATACACTACCGTTCAAAAGTTTGGGGTCAGTAAGAATTTTTATTTTTCTGAAAAGAAATGAAAGAAATTAATACTTTTATTCAGCAAGGATGCATTAAATCGATCAAAAGTGACAGTAAAGACATTTATAATGTTACAAAAGATTATATTTCAAATAATTCTTTTTAACTTTCTATTCATCAAAGAATCCTGAAAAAAAAAAAAATATTGTACACAAATATTTTGTACAATTGTACACAATAAATGTTTCTTGAGCAGCAGATCAGCATATTAGAATGATTTCTGAAGGATCATGTGACACTGAAGACTGGAGTAATGATGCTGAAAATTCAGCTTTGATCACAGGAATAAATTACTTCATAAAATATATTCAAACAGAATTGTTTATTTTAAATTGTAATAATATTTCACAATATTACTGTTTTTACTGTATTTTTAATTAAATAAATGCAGCCTTGGTGAGCAGAAGAAACTTCCTTTAAAAACATAAAAAATCTTACCGATTCTTTTCTTTTTCGACCTTGTGATTTTTAAATCAAAATCTCACAACTGGATATTGTAAAAACAACAGATTTCTCTCTGGTGACGTCAAAGCGTACCGCACAAGTCCTGAAAAGTGAAGCCAAAGCATCTCAATCGCCCCAGGTGGTTGGTCCCAGTATAGGTCATAAACCCCGCCCTCTCTATGTAATGTAATGGGACGTGAGACAAATTAAACAATTAAATTATACTTCAAATATTTTTTTTTCCAAAGATGGTTTCTGTCATTTTATGTAGTTTTTATCATGCAGATGTAAGTTCACGTGTTCGTTTTTTAAAATAAGTTTGGTTTTAGTTAGTTATTTGATGCTATAAAAACGGGGGTGAGTGAAGTAGTCTGAGGCTCCAACAGACTTTTTTCAGGATTTTTTGGAGGAGAATGGAGCTTTAACTTTAACTTCTACATTTCCATAACTGTTTATTTCACACCGATATAATAAGTTGTTCTGCAGTAAACTGTACTAAACTATTCTGCGGGAGTGTAGACTGTGTGGGCGGGGCCTCGATAGTGCACGACTACACTTCATACTCACTACTGTGCAGAATCGGGTCCCAAATTCACTACTGCGACTCATTTCCCAAATCACCACAAGATGTCAGTGCCATATTGGGACATCGGCGGCTTCACTTTTCTGCAATGGAAGAGATTGAGGTGCGTCATCCATCTTTTTTCACAGTCTATGGGTGACGTACAGTATGGAGGACTTCTCCAATGGACCCTTTTCACAGACTGTGATACAGTTCTGCAGTTATCAACATCACAAAACTAGTAAAAAAATTTTTATAAAAAATTTAATATACATTTACACTACTATACTTTGTGTTATATTACCTTGGCAGCAAATTACAAAAAGCTAATTAACACTGCTGTGAGGGAGTGACAGAAAATTTGGCATCATTCTCACTTCTGATTGCTGTAATCAACCTCTCGATACTTTTCCCACTTTTGGAAAGTTGTAGAAATATGCTATTATGTTCACCACTGTAGAAGTTTACCCAACTATGACAATGTCTGCTTCTGAGAACCCCAGAAATCTGAAAAGGGTCCATCATTTAGTCCTCTTAACCTCTGCCCATTCAAGCCTGCCTTCACTTCTGAGTGCAACAATCTCAACAAACATCTCAAAATCCACTCAACAACCAAAGCACAGCAAAGTCCCCACACTAAATATGTTCTTTTTCGCTAATCAGTTACACTCAAATGTACGTCACATTACGGAAGAAAAAAAATCTGTCACTTCAGTTTCATTACAAAAATAGCCAATACATGTCCTGATACTTTTTAGCTGTGTCTTATAATGTGTTCTTGTTTGATATATTACTGCACATCGCACTTGCTCACTGACTTACTCGTATTTCTGCTCGGCTTCCTTCCTGTGTACCTCTTACAAGAAAATGTAGTATAATTCATTTCCTGAAGTAGCACTTTAATCACCAAAAAAAGAAAAAAAAAAAAGAAAAAGAAAAACCTCATCTGGCAACAATATCTTACCACAGCTTGTGATTTCACAATTACCTCGCAAAGAGAGTTTACGATCTCATTTGAGTTGCTAATGTACTCCCCCCTCTCCTTCCCACCTCTTTTTGTTATCTCAGGGGGAAAAAAGAAAAGATTTTGTACACAGGCCAGTTATGATTCCATATTTACAACGTTTAATTTGAATGCCAAGCGAAATGTGGTGAGTCAAACCATATGTAGATTTAATTACACTCCTATCTCTGTGGCTGATTCCCACTCTGCCTTCGCACAGGATTAATAATAAAGATGGTAGACTGGTGATATTCACTTTTGCACATAACAAACGGCCAAATAATTGTCATTTCTGACCTGCTGTTTCTCTGAGCATGAAAATCAGAACATCTAAACCACAGGTGATTATTTATTAAAAGAGCCACAGTGGCTTCCTCAATGGCAACAACACTCATTTCCATTTCTATGGGATGAAAAGGCTTTATTTGCAAACATTTTATGCGATATTCCAATTCTGAGCATAAGTTTGGGATAGAAACATATCTAATGTAGACAGTGATCTGCCACTGCATACAGTTAGGAACGCCTATTAGCAAAACTGTTCACTATCATTGCGAACACTTAAAAAACACAAAACATAAAGCTGAAACCTTACTCTCTTATATTAAATCATATTTGAACAGGATAGCAAACCTTACCTTGGCATTGCTAGCGTCATTCTCCTCCAGTTGAGTAACAGGAATTTACAAGATTTGCAGTGACAATCACTTCTGAATCAACCTTAATCAAGAACACAGCATAATAGCTCACAGATGATCCCTTGTTGGATCTGAACCTGCAACCTTTCAAGCTGCCATCCCACAAACAACAATGCCACACCATGCCATTTTATGTATCTCTAGTGTGAATAAAGGGTGACTGAGTCATAACAAACGTTGCCTGCAAGCTATTAGATAAAGTAAACAGTTTGGGGTTTCTTTTCCCTAATCCATCCAGTCCACTGAGCTCCACTAGAACATTTCATCTCCACTCACCTGCAGCCATCCTCACATTAGCCACCATCTGAGTTTCGAGGTCATTTGATTTGTGGTCCACTCTGGTGGAGCTAATGTTTTCTAGATGGCCTTATAAAACGCACATCGCTCGTGGCTCCGTTACCGTGGATACCCACGGCCTCCGATATGTCACTCTCTCCTGCTTTGGCTTCACGGAGCAGCCTGACAAAACAACCTTTGGAAATGTCAACATGTTAAAGCTGCACGGTTCCAGACGAGCAAGGCCAGGTGTGTCAAACACCATTAGTTTTAATCCTATTTGCTGTGAATCTTCACTTGGAAGAAAAAGAATGTATATCTGTCTCGGCCCATCAGCTGTGCTTTGTGCAGGTCTCTGTTTTGCAGGAGACCTATTTTGCTGCCAAGAGGCAAAACCAACTTTGAGTTGTTGAGCTCTGAGGAGTTAAGCTGGCTTCAAAATGGGTAAAGGCACTTTTCTCAAAGGCTATTTCTCACTTCAAAAAATGCCTCCTGTAGCTTTGGTGCCTGCATAACAAAAATCTTTTCTGTCATTGTGAAGGTTCGAACAAGGGAAGTAAACCTCCTTGACCTTCGTCTCATTTTCACTGGATCTATTGTACTGCAAACAAAATGTTCTTTTCCTTTTCAGCAGTTTATGCCACTGTTTTGTATGTAAGCTTGTTTCCACCTCTGAATAAAAAATAAAAATGGTAATTGCAACTTTTTATCTTGTAATTCTAACTTTTTTTCCTCACAATTGCTTGTTTACATCTCAAAATTCAAACTTTTTTTTCTCACAATTGCGATATGAACTCTCAATTGCGAGTTATAAAATCAGAATTGGGTGATTAAAAAAATGCAATTTTGTAGGGCTGCATGATTTATTACGATTAAACCGCACACGATTTGGCAAAGGCTGCGATTATTTTATGCGCAGCTTGTCAGAGCTGTACGGCTCTGTGATCAGTAGTAAATCCTTCTCCATCTGAAAGCCAGAGGGCGCTCTTGCACAGAAACTCCAAATATGCCCTGCAGTAGAAGTAGATAATACAAGTTATTCTAGGAAATCCCTATCATACTATGGCTGTAGCTGAATGAACAGAAGATTGAAATGCTTTAATTGATTAAACATGAATAATAAACACAGGACTGCCTTATTCTGTGTAAGAAGCCACATCATCTCACAGAAGGATGCTCAACTGTCGTTATGAAGTGAGTTTGGAGTAAAAACATGTTATTAAATGTTGTCTTTTGTTGGACAAGATGTTAATAAATGCTTCTCACGTCTGGAAAGATGTTTGACGCGTGTTGCTTTTTCAAATGTACATTATAAGCAACTCAAACTCACAGTGCTTTCAGATGGATTAGCATTTGGAGCCGTAATTCATTGACAAGCTGCGCATAAAAAAATAAATAATCGCAGCCTTTGCAATTTCATAATCGCACTAAAAATCGCGTTTAAGCGATAATCGCGTTATGTTTAATGTTATTTTTTGTATCGTGCGATAAATCGTGTAGCCCTAGAATTTTGTGTTATAAAGTCAGAATTGTGAGATAAACTCAGAATTGTGAAGTTATATCTTGCAATTTTGACTTTATTTCTCACAATTGCGAGTTTATATCCCGCAGGTCTGACATTATGATTAACAATTGTGTCTTTATATCTCGCCTTTTTTTTTTTTTTTTTTTTTTTTTGCAGAATTGCGAGATGTAAATCGCAATTGTGAGAAAAAAGTAAGAAATGTAAGATAAAAAGTCACATTTATCTTTTAAATTGCTTTATTCCTTGGCGGAAACAAGCTTCCATAGTTTTGGCAACTAAGAAACCTCAACTGAAAATCTCTCTCTAAAATCTCTTTATTCCAACTTTCGCTAAACAAGTAAAATCTTGGCATCGAGAACAAACACTGACTGCAGTGCATGTTTTGCTAGTTTATGAATAACAGGATTTCTCTATCAACATCCTCTTTGACTGCTCTCACAGCGGTCAACAGATGTGCTACGCCACTTCCTCCCTTAACTACAATAGAGAGATTACCGCAACGGTTTCATTTCTTCTTCCTAGGGGAGGTTGGTTTTCTCTGAGGATAAGTCGCTATGGGGCCCAGGAGCCACAACATAGCTGCTAAAACATCAACCGAGAGATAGCAATGTTTGTACATCCAGAGATGAGATATCCTTTTGATTATGCCGGTACCCATTTTGTGCTACATTTTGAACAACAAATGCTAGAGCGACTTCAGTCAGGTAGAAAGGAAGAAAATGTGTTCAGTTTTAATTGCTTAGATTAGACCTCCAAAAACAAGGTCCAAGATGTTTTTTTTCTGTTTTACCCACTTCCCTGAAGACACAACCTCAAACTGGACAGATGTTCAGCTAAAAATCATACAGTGGTGAATGTGATGTTGTGGTTTGCACCCTCCCTTTGAGCGTTCACCGCAGGAGTGCTTCCTGTTACATCTGTGATCTACACTAGCTGACTGCATAGCTAACAACTTCTCTAATTGCCCATATCGAGAATAATCTTTCCCCCTTGTAGTGTGAGCACCAGATGGTTGTTTGAAGATCCAGCCTACCAGAGAGAATGGAGATAAGACCTTTGGACCACAGGCATAGATTGAGGCACATGGAGCTTATTGGTATTAAAAATATATGTTTTGGTGGAGTTTACAGTAGTAGGTGGGTAGCTCAAAGGTCACAAGTTTGAACCTGGGTACAGGTGACTCATGGAATGGAGCATTGCTGTAACACCCATTACCATTTTTACCCTGACCACAGCACTTAACCCTAGGTTGCTACACAGGGAGTGTAACAGCAATTACGAATCTACAGGCTTCTCTTTTCCATACAATGAAAGTGAAAGCTCGCAGGAGCCATCAAGCTCTAAAAAGAACAAAAGAGCACCTTAAAAGTAGTTCATATGGATTGTACATGATACGATAACTAAATGACGGTTTATTAACAATGTTCGGGAGGAGCACATTCAAATAATCAACGAAATTAGCACGGGAGGAACACATTCAGTAGTATATTTTAAATTAATGCTACCATTGAACCATCTGTTCGTCCCTAAGAATGGCCCTGACTAAAAGTCTCAAAAAGTTGTAAACAGATGTAGACCTGCACTTTTCTAAGGCCATTTTACACAGTTGTAGATCTCTTATGGAGAGCTTGGAGTGTCAAGCAAGGGTGCGTTTCCCAAAAGCATTGTTAGCTAACTAATATGGCAAGTTCCGTCGTTACTTACATAGTTCAACGATTTGGTGTTTCCCAAAACCAGAGTTCAAACAAACATTCGCAAACTGCATCGCAAACTTGTGTGGTTGGAACGACAGCTCTCGAGCTGTAGTTAGAAGCATAGTTTCTTGTTTTTATGACATGTGGACTTTTTAAATTGTTATCTTGAGCAAAATAAGCAAGCTGACATTAAGTTCAATGTATATCTTTTATTTTGAATATATACAAATGTCATTTATATATTTTAGTTTGTCAAGAGATTTAAAGCACTGATTTTGGAGAGTGCGCATGTGCGTACGTGCTCTAGTACGTAAGAACAAGCATTTGATTTAATCTGAAAATAAAGCAAAATAACTGAGGAAAATGAGAATTAGTCCTCTAATGCCATGTCCGTAATTTATAGCAAAAGATCTAGCATTAATTCGATCTCAAACGGATTCATTTAAAGAAGTTATTACTCACCACATGCGTGACGTAATTCACCAACGTGGTTGAACGACAAGTTTGCGACAATACGGTTTCGGGAAACAGTTGTGACTAGCTAATTGATTTGTTCAACGATGCATCGTACTATGGTAGTTCAGCAGCAAGTTACATCGTTGTTTGGGAAACGCACCCCAGGTTTACAGGCAGTTTTCAATTGAGGGCAAAAAGATTTATACTGCTGTATACTATACTTTTCTAGTCATGCTGTGAATCACTGTAATGAATGCTTAGATGAAAAGCCAGGGACAGAAAACAAAACATGAGGGAAATGGTTATTATTATTAGCTTAAAGCTGACATGAGTCATTTTCCTTCAGAAACAGATTCCAATAAAAAACAACATACAATCTATTATATGGAATGAATTATACACTCACCTTGCGGCAGGGTAAATCAAATGTGAAATAGCATATTTTTCTGCAAGTTAAACAAATACTGATTGAAATGCAATGCTTGGGATTGTATGGCCTCGCAAACTAATTTAAACTATGCAGTCATACTGTTGGCAGCATTGTCAGAATTCTGATGTACGTATCTGCAACTTTCAGTGCTGAACACAGAATTGTTTATGCAAGCAATACACAACACTTTTCTTCATATTGCAATGGGAGGGCTGATTGCTACAGTCAAAAGTATTTGTTAGATGCTGAATGTTTCATAAACAAGCCAAAATTAACATATTCATGACAAAAAGTCATGGCAATTACAGAGGCACAGGAGGGGGTACTTCTGTTGCTTTCAAGTTTAGAAATTCATTATGCATTCTATTTAAATGTGCGCATACCTCACATTCCATAATTAATCTAATCATAAGTATAGCTTTTGGAGGTACTGTTTGAGAGAGTCAACAAAGTACAGTCGTGTAACATTAACGCATAGGCCTAGACTGAGAAAGTATCATTCACACAAGCACTAACTGTTTATCAAAATTATCTTTCAAAGAAGTAGCCTACTGTGGTACAGTGATGGTCTCAGATGGCACCATGGTACTAAGATATAAAAGTACACAACTGAATGATACCATGGTATTTACATACTAGTCAAGGTATGGGGGTGAATTCAGGTTGATTGGGACACTTTTTCCCAAGTCATCTCAATGGCTCATCTCAATCACTCTGAATTCACCCTATGACTAAAACATATGCCATGGCATTTGTGGTGCTTTTGTGAATTGTTAATGTTTTGATACTCTTTTGATCAGAAAATTATTTTACCTGCAGTCAAAGTCACTCACAAGTTCCACGCTCAGATGTTGAATTTCATAAAGACCAACGATAGGATGCAGTTTCCGGGCTTGTATCTACTTCATCCATAACAAATTATGTTTTCTGAGTTATAAAGTATGTAAATTATGTGTTAGAAACCGCTTCAACAGATAAAGCACATGAGACGTACGATTCAGAATGAATTGCGAACCGATTCAGACCGTTTTGGCCAATTAATTGAAAAGTAGGCCTACCGCCTCTCAAGAGTGCTTCATTTGCGAATTCGTGAGTCAGTGACCTGTTCAAAAGAATCAGACTGAATTACAAACCGATTCAACTCGTTAGGTGGATTCATTGAAAAGAACCGACTCGCAAGACTGATTAATTCGCGAATATGAATGGCATTGCTAGTTCTTCTGATTCTAAACAGTCGCCAGAACAACGTATGCTGCTTTCCAGGCAGGTTTTTGAGCCTGTAAGTCACTACTTCAAACCACGACTCACGACTTTGTAGCATTCCAGGCAAGTCACGCCAAAGACTACAGAATAACACAAGACGTGTCACTCGTATTGTTTTGAATGGGAGAAAGTGCAACGCGCAATATGGCGGAATAAGTCCCGCCTTCTAAATAAGAGCCAATCGCCGACTGGTAAAGTCATCGCGTCACTGCAGCGGCCGTTAGAAGCACCGGTTTCTATAGAAACAGTCAGACGCGCGCCTCAGAAATGAGGCACGAGACGCGCATTTAGGTCTGCGTATGCGCATTAGCTTGATCCAGCCTAAAAAAATACAGTTTTGTCATGATTCGAGCGTTTGGAAAAAAAATTATGAGACAGTTGTTGTCATATTTCATTGGTGATTACAAATATGAAATTTAATCGAAAGCTTGGCAAACAGCTTTGGAGAATTTGATGTTTCCCCATTCAAAGAGATAGGAGTTGCACTTGCATGCCCGAGAGGCGTTTCAAAGATGGCCGCCGAGTGCAATGACTTGTCTTAAAGGGACTTTGGCCAAACTGCCTGAGCGCAAGGAACTGTGAAAACAAACCAGTATGGCGGACCGTACAGGGCTTTTGCTCATTTACAATCATTTATATCGCCAAAGGTGTTTACTCCTTGCTTATTTGAGGGAAATGGAGGAGGAAAAACGACGCATGAGGCAAGAGAAGCTGTACCTTTTATTTTACGTTATTTGTCTATTTCTCACCATCTACCACTTGCATAAACACCGCATCCGTATGGGCTGCCATTGTTGTTTCGCGGCTATGTGACGTCAGAGCGCGGAACTGGGAGTGCATCGATCTAGTACGAGTTCACGGGTGGGAAGTCACGAGTTTGACTGTCGTTCCAGTACACTTTCACGGGTAGAAGGTTGGAAAAACACGGGTTGCCTGGAACGCGGCAGTAGGCTACGGGACTGAAATGTTTGTTGTTGAAAATGATTCTAGTCGGTATACGGTAATCTCCCTCGTCAGATAAGGATTTATCAGTAAAATTGTGGCCTTTTGAGTGGCTCAGACCTGCCTATAAATGCATCCGCTTTAAAGAATTAATAACAACTCGGTGTTAAGGTTTGTTTTTCCAAATTAAACTTTCTTCACTGAATAATGTGGATCTTTTACAAACCGTCGCACAATCCAAACCACATGGAATTACCTTGAAGTCTGAACAGTTGTTTCTGGTTGTATTTGGTCATTATAACATTATTTTGACAGCTAGTTGACCGCCAAAGTCAGACTATTAAAAGCTAATGACAATGCTAGTTATATATGAAAACTGAGACTTATTAGAAATAATATAAAGTTTACATGATTCTTATGAAGTCTGCGATTATATTATAGTTTATATCATTAACTAATCAAAATCGCAAGTGAGTCTTCCGTGCAGTGAAGCCAGAGGACTTTGACAGGACAGCTCAGGCTGTCAGAATTACAGATAGACCTAAACCGACTCATCTCCGAAGAAAAGTGATTTGATTGCCTGACATCTAATCGTGGCCTAGCAACCACCCAGAATTCACAAGCAACCACACAAGCTTCTTGAATGCAAAAAAAAAAAGCTTCTTGAATGCGCATGCTCATTATAAGGGCCAGAGAGGTCCATGTACGTCACTGTGTGGACTGTCTTGTAAAGAATTTGATCTATTTTTTATTATTATTATAGCGTTTTGACCATATATCTATATTTGCTACATAAACGTAGCAAAAAAAGTGGTTGTTTATATTTGTATGAGCACTTAAGTACATAGAAAGAGGGTTAATTATTGGAATTATTCCTGTATTATTTATTTATTTTGTGTTATTATAATTA
This sequence comes from Hypophthalmichthys nobilis, assembly GCA_037950665.1. NCBI lineage: Eukaryota > Metazoa > Chordata > Actinopteri > Cypriniformes > Xenocyprididae > Hypophthalmichthys > Hypophthalmichthys nobilis. The sequence goes on along the minus strand of CM075468.1, from coordinate 9,119,806 downwards.
TTTTAATATCTTTATTATTGATAATAATTACTTTATTTATTTTTGTCTTTACATAATATTATTTTGATACTCTAATGGATTCTGCGTGAAAAACAGATTTTTATTTTTGTCATTTTTGAACTGAACGTTTGAATGCGTGTCTTTCATAATAAAGCAGAACAGCAGATGGCAGCAAATACTTACACTCCTATCTCAAACACTCCCTGGCCTTGCATGTCTTCAAATTGTATCCTAGGGTAAGACTCCTTTTGCACCTACAAGCCTTTTTTTTTTTTTTTTTAGTTTTAATTACATTTCGGAGAAATAATAGATTCATGCAATAAGGTTAACATAAGCCGATTTTTGCTATTCTAATTCTTTATTCTGCTGTTGATGGAGCCTCTTTTGAACTTCGCCTGATGAGATGACTTTCCTTCAAGAAAATCTCATCAAAGCAGAGACCCCCACCCTCATACAAGCTGTGAAATATGCTTGAAGATGAGTGAGTCTGCATATGTGTGTGCTGGTAAGATTAATCTCTTCTTTAGCGTCTTCTTGACTCATCTCCCCGCCTTTCTGCTTTGAGATGCACTGATTCACCCTGGATCAGATTACATGAAGCTATACGATTTCTCTAATAATTGAGAAGTAACTGATGGTCCTATTGGAACCAACCTGGGGTTCATTGAATTGCCTGGACATTATAGAAAATCAGATATCAGTTGATCTTGTGGCCGACCTGGTGAATATTACACTCATGCCAGAATTAATACAATACATCCACCAGCCTGAGTTCACGGTCACCTTTATAGAAAAAAGGCATGAATTTTACATTTGAAATCATATTATTACACGTGTGCACATGTGGAAGGCTGGGAGCATGTTATATTTGTGCGTTTTTGTTTTATACGTGATCACATACAATAGCTTTCGAGGCTTGCAATTTTAGGTCACTCTTTCTTGTCATTATACAGATGCAAAGAATAATATTAAAGGGGTCATGAATTGAGAAATCAAATTTTCCTTGAGCTTTTGACATACAGCAGGTCATCATACCCGCCCACTGATTCACGACATGTAGTAGTAGGTAAATAAAAGACGTGACGCTAACACTGGATCAAGCAGCTAAACTATAAACATGCCTTTGAAGAGTGCAAAATGTTGTGCAGTGTCAGATTGTGGAAAAACACAGTAGCTGCATTGGATTTGCAGAAAGCCTGAAATAAATAAAAAAAAATGATGCTGTGCCTTCTATATTGGATCTGACAGGTACGGCGCAACACACTTACGCGAGTAAAAAGTTTTTACTGTGTTACAGTGGCTTTGTTACAGATCGTTTGATATGTACGGATTATGTGTATATGTCTAATCAAAATCACCAGTGATTTCTGATATGTAATGATTCATGTAGGCCTACAGTCAGATGTTTTTGTCTCAAAATTGTTTATTGTCAGTAAATCAAACCTGTAACTAAACGGTCAACTTCACATTGTTTCTCTTAGTAGGGTGAAAATAATATGTTATTTAAACTGTGATTAAATTATATATAGAAAGCGATCAAAGAACGCTCACTTTACAATCACTGGAACTGTCAATCAAACGGCTCAAGTGTTCTGGACTCACGCCAAATCTCCCATTAGAATCAACAAATCTCTTATTTACATTGTGTTTGCACTGTTAGTTCTGATGAAAGTATTCGTTAGTGTGCAGAAATCGAGTTACAATGACAAGATCACTGCTTTCATGCACTCATGAACATGTCTGTGATCAGCTACATGCTCATCACTGCAACCTTTCATGCCACAATCTAAATATAATGCTATAATCAGCACTTTTCAAGATTACTAAACCTTGAGAACTGTAATAGTAAAACCAGGCTGAAAGTGTTTGAGAGAATTCCACATGTAGCCTAATACTTAGCTATTTCCATATGCAAAGATGTTAGCCAATCACAGCAGTGGGCGTTTACACTGAAGTCTCACAGCAGACACACCCCTTAAAACAGAGCATTCAAATAAGAGGGCTGAAATAGGGTAGGAAAAATGCCTTTCATTTCTAAATTATGACAATTTTTGATGTAAAAATCATACATTATATGTGCACCCAGGAAACATTATAAAATAATAAAAGAATGGAGTTCATAACCCTTTTAAAGTGAAAGTGATGTGACGTTTAGCCAAGTATGGTGTCCCATACTCCGAATTTGTGCTCTGCTCACCCGGAGCAGTGGGCAGCCTGGGGAGCAATAATACTTAATAAATATTTACAAAAATAATGATGCTAAATAATATGAAAGGATTAACATAAATAATATGGAAAGTGTGTGTGTGCTAAAGTTAAAAATTACCTTGTTTCTTTTCCTCCAGAAAAGTATGGATCTAAAGGAGGCATGTGTTTTTCACCTCTGCATCACCTTTACCTCAGCATCAGTAAATAGTGGCATTCACTTGAGCCCTGTCTCAGACAGGGTTGACAAGACCCCCAATGGGTGACTGACTGAATGAGTCAGCTCGGTTCCTATCAGGAGAAAGACACTGTCTGCATTTGCTGTCAGCATCCTTGCGGGAATGTATATTTCAGGATGTCAAAGCTTCTCTTTCTGGGTGCAGAACATATGTGTGACTTTCCATGTGACTTCCATATCTCAATGTGTCAAGACTGTGTCATCATATGTTATTTTTATGTGTCTGTGCACAGTGTATGCACATTACTTTGCGCATGTTCCTGCATTGACATGGTGCATTGCAGTTTATGTGCAAATGGATATTGACATGATGTAATGTGTATTTGCCTTTCTGTATATCCATGTTTGTTTTTCAAGTGCATATATGAAACATCTGAAGGTGAATGTTAGTGAACAATGCACTGAGGTATTGTTAATCTCTATAAATGGGTTAATGCTACATTAATGCCATGCTTGTCATGTATTGATTTTCAGGATATTAATGGTGGAACAACATTAATTAAGAATTCCCACAAGGTATGAATTAAAAGGTCTCGAAGGCGGCCCACAATACTCCAGACATGCTTCATGATGACAGGCGATTTGATGGATGCAGTCTAGGAAATGGACCTTAAGAGGACAATTAAGAGGGTAGGAGATGCTCTAAAATAGCTATACAGTCAAACGCTTTTTGCATGCAGCAGCCTCATAATTATCTGTAATGAGCGATCTTTTGGTTGACTGACTGTTTATTTTTTTTTCACAGACTGTGATGATGCGTTTTATGACAAAGCAAAAATTGTATCAAAAAATGGCATCTTTCTATCTTCTGACTGTTATCAGTTGCTCTCTATTTTTTTCCTCTATTTGAAAGTTGTGAAAACACTATTCTGGAGTTTTTCTTTTGCTATTTGCGCCAATGGAAACACAAAAAAATATATTTAATGAAGACTGATGATTCACAACTATAATAGTTTACCCAACTATGATGACTTCTGCTTCTGAGAAACATGGGAATGTGAAAAGGGTCTATTAATAATAATGAATTAAAAGTGACAGTAAAGACATTGCTCCAAAATTAAAGATACAGTATGTAATATTGACAGCTAGTGGTTGAAATGGGTACTGCAGCCAAAATTCAAAATATTGGAGAGGGTTATTCCTCCCGAAAACATAATACGCTGTGTTTTCTGTCAAATGGCAACCTGGGGTGTCGAAATACTATTGGGTAAATGGCAGTGGCCGTGATCACACACACAGATCATAACAGAAACAGACATTCTGACACGGAACGCACATTTCAAAGTGGAATAACTGGCTGTAGCATTGCTTTTTGGAGAAACAAATATGTGAACTTAGTATGTTTACTAAATCTCTGTAAACAGATTATGGTATTTTTGTGCTTTAGTACAGTCAGTTACATACAACACTTTCTATGTTTCCAACTAAAGGTGAGAAAATTGCGATTTTAACCGAGGATACGGGACATGTACAGGAGTCGCCTGTCAATGGCGTCATACCCGCGTTACCCTCAGTTTCCGGTTTTATTTTGTAGAAACCATCGAAACACATTAAGACGCTTTAATATATTATATGTTTTATTAGACAAGGGAACAACTGTTTGGTTACATTTATAGACAGAAAACGAATTATTGTTATATAGCTCAACACGTGTAGTCTTATTGTTTATAGTTTCTTGATTTTCTGAGAGTACCATGCTTTTACCAAGCCTCAGAGAAAAACACTATTATGTCAAGTAGCTAAGTAATACAGCATTTTCTCCATTATACAATACGCTTTAAAATTAATTGCATGCCATTTATCAACACAAGCCATCCAGCATTTAATATGATATTCTAAAATCGATCTATCTTACTGCAGCGTGCAACAAGTGTCTTACAGCAGCCGCCGAGCGAACGCACAGAGTAACATCATAACATCATTTTCAACACATTCTAAATGCCCAGGTGAAAAAGAAGTACACTTCTATAATGTACTTAAATATATTTAGTTACCACTTGTAGTACACTATGGGTTCAAATGTACTATAAATGGTATCTAAATACATTTTTTAAATACAAGGATAGTATATTAAAAGCACATTTTAGTTCATATTTCATGGTGTCTCAAAATAGCACAGTTGAGTACACTTAGATGTTCTTAAGATTATCTTAAGAAGTACTAAAAAAGAATTTTTAGTATATTAAGTACAAAATTAGTGCACGAAAATAGAGCACTTTAAGTACATTATAGAAGTGTACTTTTTTACACCTGGGTGTATCTAATATGACAAACAGCGCTGTGTTACCTCACATACGCTTGACCGGAAGAAGCGGAAGCGACAGTTGCGGCATAATAAATGTTCTGCTGCTCGTGAGGCTTGTCGCTTTCATCTATCATTAGCGATCTTTCCAGCAGCATTGCTCAGCTCCAACATCACTTGGCCCTGCACTGCTTCATACTACAGTAACATTAATAATCTCATCCATGAACATGATTTCTGCCAGATTCTTTTCCACTGCCTGTGAGGTGAAGACGACATTTCCCAAGATTCCGCACTCAATCTCGACGTCATCAAGCTACACCTTTGTTTTGAATAGGCGATCTCTAGCGGCGGAAAAATTTACATATTGTAGCTTTAAGCAGCACGGCTGTTTTCAATATTGATAATAATAATAAATATATTGCGTGCGTTCATGTGTTTTGGAGGAGGCGTGACGATTTGCAGGGAGGTTGGGATCATATGCTTTCAATGCTAGCAGGCTAACATTAGCATTTCCCAGATCTCCTACTGCACCTTTAAATTAGAGGGCTTATTATTGTAGCTTATACTGACTGTGCAATTCAATTTGTAGGCATTTTGTGTACTGATGGTGAAAGATAACGGTAAACCTTGCCAGTAAACAATACTCGTCAGCTGGTTTATGAAGAGAAAGTCTTGTGCAGCCAAACTACATTTTCCACTATTTCTGTGGCAGCACAAAAATGATATAACAGACAAATAAAACATCAATTATACACTTATATGTGCATCACTTGCTTTTATTTTGTTGTACTAGAGCTAAAAAGCTTTCTTTCTTTTCTGGGAGTGAAAAAGAGAGAAAGAAATAAGAAAAAAAAACTCATAAGAGAGAACCAAGAGAATTTGAGCTAATTTATTCAGGCACCACCATGATGACATGAGTGTGCAGAAGTCTTCACCTACTCTCTAAAATAATGCAAATCTGCTTTAACACCACTTCCTGCCCTAAATCACTCTAATTGGATCCAATGAAAGCATAATTCTTTACACAGAATATACATAAAATAGTCTAGATGTGCAAATCACAGTGGAAGATTTCATTTTTGTCAAATTAATCCAGCTACAAAGATTAGTGCTGCTTTGTTGTTCCTGTCAACATTTCCATAAGACTCTAACACCAAAGTTAATTTTACTTCAAAATTTGATTCAGAGTCTTAAGACAGATTCAAAGAAATCGAAGGCTTTGAGTGAAACATTACATGCTGATCCTGTTGTTGATTAGGACTTAATTTTAAATAGATGTAATAATATCTGCTTAGTCAGAAGTAGAGATCACAGTGCTGTTTTGAGACATAGGAGGTCTCATAACCTTTTGCAACCTTGTTCGATCACACGTAGGACCCTGGACCTGGCAGTCACTCTGAAGAATGCTGCTTAATGGTGTGTGAATCCATATAGGGCAGGTGCTGACACAAGTCATCTTGAAACATTGACCCTCAGGTAACGAAAATCCCCTTGAGTGCTGGGTTGATGCATGTTCCCTTAACATTGGCATCTGTAATATCTAACTTGTATTATACTGAATAGACCGAACACATAAGGCACATATTTCACAAGGAACAAAACATACTGTGTATTTTCAACCTTTTTTTTGGCTGTATGATGATTGAATCCAGATGAGTTTGGAGTTAAAATCACAGTCACCGTGGTTACAGAACGACTCTGACCCTTCTCTCTCCTGACAGGGACTGTAATGATATGCTGATGCATTCTGGGTAATAGGAAGAGGGCCCTGTTAGAGAAGAAGGTGGTGCACCCTTGAGATTGAAAATCAGATTCCATCCTGAACCCTTAAACAAATTGATTCCTTAACCTGGCTCACTTGTGAGATATGTCGTATTGAATAATAAAAGATCAGTATTGCAGACTGACATTTTGGATGGAGGAAACCTTCTACTAAAAGGCATTGATGTTTTGCCAGAGTTACAATCTTTAGTACTGTAGCAGCAAAACACCAAGGATTTATGAGGTATAAATGCACGAGTATGATATGAACGCTGTAGATTTTACTGTATATATTACTGTAATATGTGGTCATAATTGTGTTCTGTTAAAAGGACATGCAGACCTGAATGATACCTCAGAGTATGGTTTGTTGAGTAGAGTTCTGCTATGTTACGTTTTTAAGTGTTTGCATTTATGGCCCCACATAATACAGTATAAGGGTGAGAATATTATAGAGACGTGGGGGTAGTATCGTATGAAGCCGTCACGGTTTTATCAAATTGAACTTCTGGATTTGGGTGTCTGTACAGTTTCAAAAATACATATAGGAAACTGGGTTCTAGTTCTTGAATACTACAGAGGTTGAGTCTTGATTCTTGTCAGTATTGCAGTAGAGAACATTACTTTCAAAGTGCTGAGGCTTTCCTTTTGCTTTTCCCTGTACACCTGGCCCAGTTTCATCTACGGATTACAGACAAATTAAAGCTCACTCTTACTTTGCACACAAACATGGGCGAAATGCCACATAATAAATTACCATCTCAATTAAAAGTGATGGTGTAGCTTATTTTAAACCGCAAAATGAAAGGTAACTGGTTAGTGGAATGGAGAAATAAGTGAAGCTATAAAACTACAAAAATAACTGCTTTGGTCTACTTTTTTTTTTTTTTTTTTTTTTTTAATCATGGAAAGTATTAGTTATGATAAACTGGGTATTTTAGTCTGCTATAGCTCAGAAATTCTTCACTTAAAATTCTAACTCAGTTTTCCCCCAAATTACAGTGTTGAAATTTGTCCAGCTCCTTCATCCCTGTTACCTGAATTATTGTAAGATGATAAAATGATAAATCAAGTTGTTTTTGTTTAATTTATGGGAAATATACGTTTAGAAATAACTACAAACCAATATTTGGTCCAAAATTCTCTAGCCTATTTGAATGTAGGCTAATTTTCAACCCTGTAACTTGTTACCAGAATAGTTTTTTATGTTGTTGGGTTTTATTATGTCTATTTATTCAGGGTTTAAATTGTATTTAGACACGTCACAAATTTTGTTGCTGAAAAAATGGCAAACCTCATAAAAAAAAAAAAAAAAAGAAAAAGGAAAAAAAGAAATACCACCAGTGTTTAGTTTGACTTTCTGTGGTTGACAATCAACATTTTCTGATGAGATTTCATGAAATTTTGATTATAAAGAAATATTATTACTTAAAGGGTTAGTTCACCCAAAAATTAAACTTCTGTCATTAACCCTTTGACTCATACGATCACACCAGTGTGATCAGTCTTGGCTGGCCCCTGGAGCGTACGATCACACCGGTGTGATTAGAACGTTCAGCGCATCACGTGATCAACTGCCAAATTCAAACGTGCTTGCGCCAAGCCAAGCCGGACGTGCTCGGCGTTTTTCATATCCCAAATTCAACAACATAATGTTTACTTTAGGTTTCAGACATTTAAATACAGATGAGTACTAGCAAAACAATACATTTAGAGTTTGTAAAATACACACTGCAACAAAAACTAAGATATTTTTGATGAAATCCTAGGGTTTCTGAACCACACATAGGCAGCAATGTCATTGCACCTTTTGAGGTCCATAAAGACATCGTTAAAATAGTCCATGTGACTACAGAGGTTCAACCTTAATGTTACGAAGAGACGAGAATACTTTTTGTGCGCAAAAACAAAACAAAAATAACAACTTTATTCAACAATTTCTTCTTTTCCCTGTCAGTCTCCTATGCAGTTGACATAGTGAACACAGTGCAGCACTTCCGGGTTCTACGTCCGAATGCTGTCTCAGTATTGGCCGACGCCGTTCATGTGAACACCACGACGCATGCGTGTGATGTTGACTCAGGAGCTGGCCAATAATGAGTCGGCGTTCTGACATAGAACACGGAAGCACTGCACTGTGTTCACTACTAATGACAGAAATTTCATTTTTGGGTGAACTAACCCTTTAATTTCATGTTTCTGGCTCCATTTTGAACTCCATTCAAGGGAAGTGCCGATTCTATTTAAATTCTGGGAAAGATCCTGTTAAAGTAACACATTAAAAGCAAAGAGCTGCCAGGACACATATGTCTCTGACATTAGCAGTCTCATCGAGACAAATCTGCCACCTTAGATTTGGTCATGTCAAGATGACATGAGTATCCCGTGGAGAAATGTGATGATTCCCGATAGCTGTCTCAGTGTGCCTGGCGTGCGGATGGAACCAGGGTTGTCACACGTGCACCATGTCTTGCCACCTCACATCACATGTCCCCATTTAGCGGTGTCAACTGCATGGCATATGTGACATCAGGCTTTGGACAGCAGTTTCAAAATGTCAGAAAGATGCTTTGATTAAGTTAATATTCATTCAGCATGCAAAAGGAATGGTCCAGATTCAATCCAGCTCTATTGAGAGAGATATATATATAGTGCATTGCACTGTGTTTGTATAAAGTTATATACAGTCCTTCAATATGCACAATTATACTAGTTAGTGATGTAACTGTACTTGCAAACTATGTTGTACTTGGAGTAAACTCTGCTCACAAGAATTAATCTGTAATGCAAAGTATGTGAATGCAGATGCGTCTAGCTATGCACACTCAGTGTCACACATGCAAGTATGTGTTACTTCAAAAGGCTCTATAGTGAGTGTCAATGTTAAAGTTTTCCTATACTATCAGTTTTCTCTTTCAGGCCAACTTCTCAACAGATAATTTGCACTGCTTGCTTGCAATACATTAGCCAAGCATTCATATCTGCTTATGCATTCTTTTCAGCATTCATTAATGAATAAGACGTTCATCAAATGAAAAGGTATCATGTAAGTCTTTTTCACAGTCTTTTGATCAATTTAATGTGTCCTTGCTAAATAATGCTAGATATATACTGAATAAGCTTTGTCATAAAGAAATTTATAAGAAATGTTAGCAAAACACAATAGAAGGTAATATATTTGACCAAAGATACATATCAAATGGAAGTTAGAACATGTAAACTAAATTGATTTCATCACAATAGAACCAGCTTTACACATTTGTGGGAGGTCTCCAGTGGGAATCATGTTTTGTGAGAGATGAACCTGGCTCTGTCAATGTTTTCTCATTGTGACAGTTAAATTACTTCATACAAGAACGTTAAATGAAACATAATTTCATTTTGGGGCGGTAATGCTGAGGGAAGGTGGGCTGATGTGGGATGGCAGGTAAAGTAATAAGATGAAGTATGAAATAACTAATCCTCACATATTGAGTGATCTTAGCTCACATGCACAGGAAAATTTGACCCCCAAGTGAATGAATGTTTGAATGGCAACTCATCATTGGATTTTCTTTCTTGTCTGTTACTGTGATACCCTACAGTGTGTGTGGAGTGTGAGGGCTTGGGTGTATGTGAGAGTGGGTCAGATGTGTGTATGAATATGTTCTGGTTTCTAAATTTGAGTTCAGTTTAAGGTCTGTCCACTCCAGAACTCAACGGAGCTTGTCTGACACTGACAAATACTCTCCTCCCATCCTCTAGAGAGAAACAGAAAGCCAATAACAAAATTGGGAATGAGACCATAACAGGGTAGTTAGATGTGAATATGATGAAACCAGAAAGGAATAGAACAAAGAAAGAGAGATGGAAGGAATCCTAACGTCTTTATCTTTGGCGTCATTATGTTTCTGAAATGTGTCAGAACACTGTGGTGCGGCCTACCACTTCTCTCCCGGGTTTTTTAGCATCACTGTAACAATGTTAAAGGCTCAGGGAAGAAAGAGGCAGGAACCAGCAGACAGTAAATGTAAATTTAATCTCAAAATAAACATAAACAGTCTCTACACAAATAGCAATCTCATATAGCAACAACCTAATGCCAAGGCCTTTGGGAAAAGGTTTGGTTAGCTTATATTTACATTTCACTTGGTCGGGTGATCAGTCCAGTGATGGGAAACGTCTTCCACTGGTATCCTTCCATTTGCAGTGGGAGAGATGGGCTGCTTTCCAACAGTTGCAGAGCTGCACTGAGTGCTGGGGGTCTTTTTGTAATCCAGAGAACTGTAGGTCAGATGGTGGTCGATCCGCAGGTTCTGTAGGTTGGAGGTACTTGAGTTATGGAAGTCAGGAGCCAAAGTCCTCTGCAGAAGCAGTTGGGCTGCTTGAAGGTCTGTGCCGTGAAAGGTTTACTCGCAAGAGTATAACCTTGGTCGTGCTGTTGTTCTTCCCTCGTCAGGTCAGAAACCAGAAAAAAGGGTTTTTCACTTGGGAAATCTTTTATTCCTTCCTGCTGGTGAGCGGATTACTAATTCCCACCTTTCTTGCTGTGGTGATGTGATTGGGTCGTAGCATTTCAGGTGTCCATCCATCACGTCCCACCTTTCCATCCTGTGGAACTTGTTGCACTGTCCCAAAATACACAGTTAAATAAAACAGTGCCTTTAGAACCTTGGAAATGCTTTATTTCTTTTCCACACCTTTCTCAAAGTCCATGTGGCAGTGTTCTGAACTCATAGAGTCCAAACTTGATGTGAATTGGTTGAGTTATCACATTTCTCAGTGGGTGCAATTGCATTGGCTTTTATTCCAAGTTCGGTTTCCACTGTGTGTGCTCAGTTTCCTGGATGAGTAAAAAGACGTAAAGGACATGTTCCCTGCAGTATTCCTGTCCATTTTTGGTGATTTCAGGCCAACATGCTTAGAGATTGTCTTTCTCTTGAGGCCTTTCTTTGTTCTTGCTGTGCTCTAGCCAGAACCAGTTTGGTAGCCCTAGGAGTCCATGATCGTTCACACATTGGTCTCAGGCATGGAGGGCTGAGGTGAACAAAGGCAACTCGTGATAAGATTAGCCTGTGACCAATGGGCCGTTGATGTCGTCTTTCCTGCCCTCCACCTTTGGCAGTCTTAATTACAATAGTCCTTTAGCTGTCGTTGAGGGTCCAATCACACCCTTTTGTCTTAAGCACAGTGTGACAAAAGTGAAGCTCTGGTGCAATCATGTCTGCTGTTCACTACACAACTGTTGCATAAACTAAAACAAAACACCAACATAAAGTCCGGGCCTGTTCCTGTCTCGTCTTCCACATTCATGCCACCTTTATTTATATAGCGCTATAGTGCAGATTGTGTCAAAGCAGCTTTACATTGATAACTGGTATATAATTTTGGCTGCAGAGCAGCTCTTAAAGAATAGTGTCAATGCCGGCAGATCAAAGCACTGTTGAATATCAAATGTCAAGTCAAATGTCAAGTGTCCCCAACTAAGCAAGCCAAAGGCGACAGCGGCAAGGAACCCAAACTCCAACAGGTGACATCAAGATGGCAAACAGGTGGCAAATAGACTTCTGTGTTAAAATGGAGAAAAAAACCTTGGGAGAAACCAGGCTTAGTCGGGGGGCCAGTTCTCCTCTGGCGAACAGTGCTTTGTTACGATTCAGGTTGCTATCATATGTCCGATAGGATCGCAACATTCAAAGTATTTATTCCAGTTCAATCCAGTTGAGGATCGTATTCATCACACCGGTATGGACGGTTTGTTCAGGAGCTGTGCCACTGGCTGTCGTGTTGATGAGGCCTTCACAATGGATGATCTAGTTGACTCAATCTCTGCTGATACTTCAGGGCTGCGTTGTGGTCGCATCAAGGCGCAGGTCCTCGATCTCACCTGGATACGGCCCGGATCTGGTTGACTACGGTAAACCTCGGGATAAACAGAAAGACCAATATTAGCGTAGATGCCATTCTTCTTCTGATGTAACGAGTACATCTGGTGTTATAGGAAGTGTTCCCGGTTCCAGCTGACCTAATTTATGCAGCCTAATAATCCTTTAACGGATTTGAAAATATAAATTGATAATGTGTTACGTGTATGCCAGGTTAAAGAGATGCGTTTTTAGTCTAGATTTAAACTGACAGAGTGTGTCTGCTTCCCGAACAATGCTAGGAAGATTGTTCCAGAGTTTAGGTACCAGATAGGAGAAGGATCTACCACCTGCGGTTGATTTTGATATTCTAGGTATTATCATCACTTCTTTTATCCTTCCGGAGCTCCTCTGTGGGACTCAAGACCGGTGTGGCTCGCAGGTGACACTCATTAACACACGCTCCATTCCCACAGCACTTGGCCCCACCATACTTGCCACAAATGCGATTCAGAATTCAACAGTCTTGCTGCAATGGTGCATTAGTGGACGTTAAAGGATTAGTTCACTTTGAAATGAAAATTACCCCAAGCTTTACTCATCCTCAAGCCATCCTAGACGTATATGACTTTCTTCTTTCTGATGAACACAATCAGAGTTATATTAATAAAGTTTCCTGAATTTATATTGATATGAAATCTCCATTTCTTGTTTTTGTTGCACAATAATTCAATGCTGTACTTTTGTAAATGTCATGCCAAATAATAAGCTCAGGGTTTAGTTGTAGCCTCCAAAGTTCAAACAAGCTGTAAAAGGATAACCAGTGTGGAATTATGGGAAACAAGCTTGAAATTACACCCTGGGCAACTTCTTATATTACATCCATTGTTATGTCTCTGAGTGGTATGAATGTGCTAGTAGTATTTCTGCTGGATTTTAATCTCCTTGTGTCCGCACACATACCTGGTGCTGTCCAGAGGCGCTGAACCATTAACTGCCGTCACTGAATTTACTGCCAGTGAATTAACACTGCAATGCCACAGTTATTGCCTGCAGTAATGGAGCTATAAACTGAGAGGAAATTGTGAAAGCTCAGAGAAAGCCCTAGGCAAAGGATGCTAAAAACATTAGCGTCAGCTTCTTTAAAAGAACCACAATACCTCTATAACATGCTGAAGTGTAAATTGTTAGGACTTTTTTGGTTGTTTTGTCTGTACAATAAAAGTCAAATGTCACAAAGTTACATTCTTCAAAATATCTTCTTTTGTGTTCCACAGAAGAGAAAAAAGCCATTCAGTTTTGGAGCAACATGAGGGTGAGTAAATGATGACAGAATTTTTTTCTTTTTCTATCACTTTAAAGCTGATTTGTTGTGCTCCACAATTTGAGAAAAATTCAAATTCAGCTGAAAACACTGCTGTACACCAATCATGATCTTGCCTATAGGGTGCCAAAATGGTCATGAACGGGCCTGAGTAGGTCAACTAGTCCAGCAGACCACTCATATGTCATACATTTTTTTAAAACATGAAAAATGTTTCTTTCATAAAGAAGAAATGTTTCTTGGAAAATTCATTTAGCTGGTTTTCCCCATTTCTGCATTCATCTAGGAACATTTCATATTGATGAAGTTCAGTTCCCCTAAGGGAAACATACAGCATGTTGCATGTTTTTTGCCTTCAGCATTTAAAATCAGTGAAGTTAAACTCCTCGAGTGTTCTTCCTTCCAATGAGCAGCTGTGATAGCTCATATATGAGTCTTCTCGTGGTGAGTTGAATGAATTTATGCTGCATGGATAATCTGGGATTTTCAGAAACTCCAGGGCCAACTGCTTCCAATTTCCAGTGGACCCCACCAATCAAAAGCCTGCCTTCCCCCACTCTCTCTTCACTTCCCCACCCCCTCTCTTTCTTATATGCACACACATGCACACCTCATGCTTCAGCAGTGTCTTTTATTCTGTATTGATCTATCTTCCCAGGCTTGCATACATCTGTTTGTTCTGTGATGTGGGCAGCTACAATTGCCCAGGATTCACATCCAAATCTCTTCGATTTCAACCGACAATTTTTCTCCTTAAGTGGCTTAAATTGCACTCTAATTGGAGGTGGACTGTGTTGTCACACACGGGGTGCACTTTTAAGACACAAAGCAATCTTGTGCACCAGCGTGATACAACAGGTCTAGATTGATAAAGCAGTTTTTGGAGGGAGGAAAAAAGTTAAAGAAAAAAAACACTGCACTGCAGGGGTTAAACAAACAATCTGGGCCATAAGCACTTATCACTTGAGTTAATTCACATGATGACAGCAAATTGGAGTAGATGAGGACATGGTGACTTGTCACAGCAACTCCACTGTGAACTTCTATTTGCAAGAAAATTAAAATGATCAAAAATTGTCAGACCAAAATAAGATCCTCACAGTCAATTGAAGACCCAGCAGGAGACAATGGCTTTCATTAAGAGATGTTTCCTCTATTTCTATCAGTGGCATGGGTTTCATTTGAACATGTTATGTACACTCACCAGCCACTTTATTAGGTACACCTTGCTAGTATCTGTATGGACCCCCTTTTGCCTTTAGAACTTCCTTTGTGGCAAAGATTCAACAAGGTTCTGGAAACATTCCTCAGAGATTTTGGTCCATATTGACATGTTAGCATCACACAGTTGCTGCAGATTTGTCATTGCACATCCATTATGCGAATTTCCCATTCCACTACATCCCAAAGGTTCTCTATTGGATTTAGATCTGGTGACTGGTGCCAAGAAAATATCTTGGCACCAGAAAATATCCCCCAAGAAAATATCCCCCACACCATTACATCACCACCACCAGTCTGAACCGTTGATACAAGGCAGGATGGATCCATGCTTTCATGTTGTTTATGCCAAATTCTGACCCTACCATCTGAATGTCGCAGCAGAAATCAAGACTCATTAGACCAGGCAATGTTTTTCCAGTCTTCTATTGTCCAATTTTGGCGAGCCTATGCAAATTGTAGCCTCTGTTTCCTGTTCTTAGCTGACAGGAGTGACACCTGGTGTGTTCTTCTGCTGCTGTAGCCCATCTGCTTCAAGGTTTGACGTGTTGTGTGTTCAGAGATGCTCCTCTGCAGACCTTGTAACTAGTGATTATTTCAGTTACTGTTGCCTTTCTATCAACTCGAACCAGTCTGGCCATTCTCCTCTGACCTCTGGCATCAACAAGGCATTTTCGCCCACAGAACTGTCTCTCGCTCACTAGATATTTTCTCTTTTTGGACCATTCTCTGTAAACCTCAGAGATGGTTGTGTGTGAAAATAAGTTTCTGAAATACTCAGACCAGCCCATCTGGCACCTTGTTGCTACATTCAAAGTCACTTCAATCACCTTTCTTCCCCATTCTGATGCTCAGTTTGAACTTCAGTAGATCGTCTAATTTAACAGGTTTTATTGTTTATTTTTGATCAATTTAATGCATCCTTGCTGAATAAAAAGTATCAAATTCTTAAAAAAAGAAAAAAACAACTTACCTGAGCCCAATCTGATCCCAAAATTTTGAAAGGTAACGTGTGCATGTGTGTGTATATATACAGAGAGAGAGAGACTGCAGATATTGTTGTGACTTGGTTATTGATTTTTATACATGTTCTGTTTAGTAATTGTAGAAGCCTTGCAATTGTGCATCAGTGATCGTGATCCGCACAATGATCGTGAGTTTTCAAACCAAAAACACTTGAATGCATTCATGAACTATCTGGACTTGAGAACCCTCTACTGTGATGGGTGTTATAGATGTTTGTTATGAGTAATGAAGTAATGCCATAGCAAATGATTTTGATTATTATGTGAAATGGTTTATGACATCTACGTCAGGAGCCTTATAGTAGCTCATCACCATAGATGATCCTGCACTGAAATCTAAAATATGAATCTCTCTCTTTTTCTTTGAAGATACCCTCTCAAAGCAGTTCCTATTTCGTCCCACTTGACTGCCCTATCAGTCGCCATGACACAATGATTTATTAGATCAGAGATGTTCTGTGGGGTGGTGCAACCCAGGATAGGAAGAACTGCGAAATGCTCCTTGACTGTGAATTGTTTTGGACCCAGTGCTGCCGCATATGATTTACCTGGTGGAAAAGATAGTATTTTGTACTTTGTAAGGGAGATTGGGGCTAGTTGTCACACAGGGAAATGGTCACAAGGTCTATATCTCAGCAACTATAAGTACAATTAAATATTGGTAACAGGATTTTTTTTAATTTTTTTTTATAAAACTTTCATTGTTTGTTTCAAAAACTTTCTTTTTTTTTTTTTTTTTTTGTCATTTTTACTGTTTAAATTGAGCTATTTTGGACTTTTCAGCTAATTTTAATGGTAGGTCCCAGGTTCCAACTTAATATAGTGTGAAGATATGCCAAATATGTTTAATTACCTATTTTCCACAGTGTGATTTAGCAAACAGGTCTGTGACACAACAGTTACACAATGTGAGATCAAGTCTCAGTTTGAAACTGTAGTGCTATTCGTCACACCTCATCATATGCTCTGAATTATCAGATCAGAGTCAGACCTCACCTGGTCTACTGTGACAGGACAGGATTGATGACAGGGAGTTAATCTGGCTAAGAGACGCTGTGTACTGCACACCTCTCTGTGTGAAGAATCTATGAGATGAGATAGATTCAGACAGTTAATACTCATGCTGCCAAGTCACTGAGGGAGATTCACAATGACAGCTGCAGATAACAAGCTTTACCCAATCACCTGGTGAAAAAGAAAAAGTGATAGAGAAAGCGAGTGAATAGACAACTGCTGTCTTTGGAATTCTGCAGTCTATCAATGTGTGTGGTTTTGTGATCAGAATTTTTGTCTGTCCAACAGTAACTAGTACTGATTATTATTACAGGGAAATAAACCAGAATATGCAGCTCTGGATATCTACTTTGCCTCAAGCAGAACTCTGAATATCTTTTAAAGATTTGACACAACAGACTTTGCAAATTTTGTTCAGCCTGAGATTGACGTGGCGTCTTCCTCTGCTTGGCCTGGGAGACCGGTAAGTCATTAACCTTAAACTCATTCAACAGTTAATTAACTAGAATGAACAGTGAATCAGCTAGGCACAGCTGGAGGTAGGTGCAATTTCTTTATTAAAGAAGGGCAGGAGTTTCTGTAGTTTGACCACAGACTAGCACTAGCAGAGCCATGGTCATAGGTTTGTTTCCCAGGAAACGCTCTTTATAGATTTTACCCAATACTTTGAATGTATAAGTGCATAAATGTAATTTAATTGGTAGATGGGTCAGATAAGCCTTTTTTGGGATCCAGTAGTGGATGAGTGTCCAATCCTATCAGCATGACTGCAGCTGTTGAATGTTCTAGAGCATGTCTAAAACATTGGCTTAAAACAGAGGTATACTTTGGATCCAAAAAGGAATGTAAACTTCAAAAGGAGGACAGCATGGTAGCAAAAGCGTGCAACATAAAGTGCTCATAATCGGAAGCAGAAATTAAGAGAGACTGGCAAAAAAAAAAAAAAAAAAAAACTTCATATATTGGGATCATTTTAAAAGCGCAATTTATTTTTAACAAGTGCAATTAATTTATTTATCTGTAGCACCTTTAATGATTTTTTCCCTCAAATTGTCAAATTTGAATGTCAGTAGCAAGACACCAGATGCCTGGTTGAAAAGAATGGAAGAACATTACCTTATTGATTTTCAAAAGCTATCAATCATTGCTTAGGTACAGGGGTTGGACAGTGAAAATGAAACCACTGTCATTTCTTTGTATGGTGTAGGGCCTCATTCTGTGGCCAATACAGCATCAGTTCTTCTTGGGAATGACAGATACAATTCCTTCACAGTGGCCAGAGGGATTCTGAGCCATTCCTCTTCCAGAACAGTGGCCAGGTCACTATGTGATGCTGGTGAAGGAAAACGTTTTCTGATTTGCTCCTGCAAAATACCCCAAAGTGGCTCAAAAATATCTAGATCTGGTGACTGTGCAGGCCATGGGAGATTTTCAACTTCACTTTCATGTTTGTCAAACCATTCCGTCACAAGTCTTGCTGTGTGTACTGGTGCATTATCATGCTGATGCACGGCACTCCCTTCAGGGTATAGTGTTTAAACCATTAGGTGCACATGGTCCTTTACAATGGTTCAGTAGTCCTTGGCAGTGATGCGTCCATCAAGCACAGTAGGGAATGCCATAATATTGCAGCCCAAACTATCACTGATCCACCCCGTGCTTCACTCTGGGCACGCAACAGTCTGGGTGTTAAGCCTCTTTGGGGCTTCCCCACACTGTAACTCCCACGGATGTGGGAAAGACAGTGAAGGTGGATTCATCAGAGAACAATACATGTTTCACATTGTCCACAGCCCAAGATTTGCACTGTTGGTACCAATGAAGCTGGCATTGGCACAAGTGACCAAAGGTTGGTCAGCCTGACCATAAATATTGACTCTGCGAAGTTCCCAACCAACAGTTTTAGTGGAAAAAGGAGGGTCGAGGTGCACATTTAATTCTTCAGTGATTTGTGCAGATGTGGTTTTATGTTTTTTTTTTTTTGGATACAATCCAGATTAGTACCTAGACATGAGGACATCCCTTTCAGACAGCTTCCTCTTGCATTGAGTTACTCCTGTTGGATGTGGTTTGTCCTACGTGGTGGTATGCCGACATTACCCTGGATACCATAGCTCTCGATACACCACAAATACTTGCTGTCCTGGTCCAACAATTTGTCCTCTTTTAAACTGTGGATTGCAATTTTTTTTTTTTTTTGCACAGTTGTGCTATTGCTCTGCTAATTCAACCTTTACACTCTGCTCTTGCTGATGGAATGTAAAATCAGTGAACACTGGCCACCAGACCGCGTATATAGAGGCGGGAATCATCCAACACACAGTGTTAATTTCGTTGATGAATAAATTTCGTCATAATTTTCTTCAACGACATTTTTTCACGGACAAAAACGAGACGATGACTAAATAAAAATGCGTTTTGAATGACTAAAACTATGACTAAAATTTACTCTAATTTTCGTCAAGAAATAAAAACGAGACAAAAAACGATAGAGAGGGACGATTTGGGAAGATATCCAGTCAGGACTGCTGTCCTGTGTGGAAGATGCGCACATTTGAAGTGTAATGTGCTGATCCAACCGCGGGAAAAAGCGGCGCTGTTCACTTCAGACTGCTTCGCAATTAATGAATAGTGCACATTTATGCCAAGCGATTGCTTATAAGCTAATGTTGATGAATTATGACAATGTTTACAACACGATGTTTATATGGTAATATGTTTTAGATGGTTGTAAGAATGCATATTTTATCTCCCTCATCTGAACTTAAATGAGCAGCCTGCTACAGTGCAGACTGCAGACATTTCAGAATAAGAGTCACAGTGTATTTCGGGATGGTTTATAATTATTATTTTTTCCTGGTCATTATTGTTATTTTGTTTACACAATAAACTGTATTTAATGTAATTTAATTTCTATTTAATTCATAGTAAACTACTGTATCTTCCGTCACAGGAAGGAAAGAAACAAAATCTATAATAGTACCTCAGTGATAAGTGTGTCAATCCCTGACAAGTACTGAATTGAGCTCTCTTTCATGTGTTTTTGCACTTAAACAGACAAAAACAGTCCGCTTTGGCGAGTAAAGTACAGTTGGTTTCTTTAGTGAACATAAACAGTATAGAGAGTATATCAGATGTATATCAGTGTATTGGATCTGTGTATTGTTAGAGAAATGCTTAATGCATTACAATTTAACTAAATTAGATTTTAGTTGACTAAATCTACTATAGATTTAGTCGACTAAAACAATTTCCGATGACTAAAATATGACTAAAACTAAATGGCATTTTAGTCAAAAGACTATGACTAAAACTAAATCAAAATTTGCTGTCAAAATTAACAATGCCAACACATTTTGGTTTCATTGTCCAACCCCTGCATCCATATCATGCAAATTATATGCATAAACTTCAAAGAATATGTTGGAGTTTTGCTTTTAAAGGGTGCACATTCATCACAGGCAGAGGTATTTTTGAGCGGTATTACCCCAAATGCTTTGTTTTCCATTTGCATAAATGGAACTTTTTATATTCTGAAATACTCTTTGAATTCACTGTGCTGTTTGTTTGTTTTTTTGTTTTTTTTAGCATTCAGAATCTTCAGTATTTTGCTATTGAATTAGGAACTGTCATAAACTGCTTACATAAAGTTGTGCCAGTTAAATGCCATAAGCTTTTAAAAGGCCATAAAAGCAATGTAGGATTAATGCAACCCTGATGTTTATGAAACATCCAAGAGACTAAATAGATGATCTGTGCCTGATTGCAGATTTAACACAGTGCCAGGAAATTTCTTGAAAACAGCTTTGTCAATATATTTTTTTTTTCAGCTTGTGGCTTATGAGAACTATTTTCCAATGCAGAGCAATGGTCTGTGGCCTTCTGATGAGACAATAGAACGATTAGGAGAGGCCATGTTCCAAAAAACATTAATCAAGTGTATTGAAATTTCAATTGACTTTGCTTCCTGAAAGGAGGATCCCATGTTGACCATGTTGATAAATTGTGAGAGAGTGTAGTCTAGCATGCTATTCAGAAGGATCTTTGTCGATTAATCAGCCTGCCATTTGCATTCGATGCATGACAAAAGTGTATTAGACTTTTCAGAGAGGTGATGCATATTACCTGCACATTTCTGCACATACTGTATATTTGCATATATATGCACATATCTGCTTTGTACTATGTTCTTGATTTTCCAGTATTGTGATATGGTGTTGAATTCTTGATAACTCATTTTAAGGTCTCTGTTAAGAGTAATCAACAGAGCTTGATATACATATTGTTTCAATTTGTCATGCTGTGATTTGTAATGTTGTGATTCATTCTCAGAGCTGTTTGGTTCCCTATGGAAAACATGAATGTGAACAACTTCTGGAGCCAAGGCCGCTGACAAAGTGGGCTGTTGCGCTCAATTAGTGACCTGCAGATCCTCGCCCAGTTTGTCCCCATTCTTCTTTTCTCCATGTGACCTTAAAAACCTTAACTTTTTCTCTAACTTTTGTCTTTTTTAAGCCACAACCACCCTCTGTCGCTTTACTTAATTATTTTCTCGAGGACTGCCATGCAACGCCTCTATCTTTAATTACAATCACATTTGAAGGCGGGGTGGGGGAGGATAAGGGAGAGGAAGTGAGAGAAGAGCTATACAATACTTTGATCTTTCCTTGCTTCTGCATTGCCTCGTCTGTTGAAAATAAAAAGAATAGATTAATGGTTGCTCAAAGCTATGCTTCTGTATACTATACAATATACACTATAGAAAGGTCATGTTACTGGAACTTGGCCCATTACTGTACTCCTCTGATGTGATTTTTGTAAAGTTGCAATGCTGTGACTATACAGTATATGATTGTGTTATATCGTGAGAAGATGTGATATGTGACAATTGCTCTGTAAGATTGTGTGATATTAGAGTGTTGTTAATGGGTGATGCCTGGCATGTGATTTCTGTATGTGATTTTTGTCAAACTCGCTCAAATATTTACGCTTGCCCATTTTTCCTGCTTCTAACACATCAATTTTGATGACAAAATGTTCACTTGATGCCTAATATATCCCACTCACTAACAGGTGCCGTGATGAAGAGATAATCAGTGTTATTCGCTTCACCCGTCAGTGGTCATAATGTTATGCCTGATTGGTGTATGTCACTGTAGTGACTAGGGGTGTAACAATATGTTGTGTCACAATATATCGCAATACAAAAAAGCAACAATATGTATCGTGGATAGTGACAATATGTAATGTGTATAGTTTACCCAAAATGAAAATTACTGTATGAGAAAAAAATTCAAGTTTACAGAGTTTTAGTGTCAGTTCTACATTGAACTACTATGTATAATGTTGAATATAATGTATAATAATGCAATGGGGGAATATTTGTGGGTCCTGATAATGCCAAATGTCTTGTGTTAAAAGTAAAAAGTGGCCTACATTGTTTTAAATATATCTAATCAGTGACAAGCATATTCGTATTTTTCTGTATTTTCAGCTTCAGAATCATGAATATTTTTATTCTGGTATCAACACTGTCCTGTGCATTTGGTTACCAACATTAAGCCCAAGCCTATTCATTTCCACCCCCATGTAATACCAAATTTAGCATTTTAATCAAGTTATGTTTTGTTAACCTTTTACAATATGTCTTGAAGTATCGCAGTTATATTGTATTGTGATAATCGTGACATGAGGGTATCGTTACATCCCTAGTAGTGACACTACCTGTATGATGCTAAAATGTTGCTTGCATGATGCTGGGATGTGTTTATATAATATCATGGTTTTTGTGACGCTATTGTGTGATGATTATGTGATGGTATGATGTCATTGTGTAGTGGTGTGATGTTATTTTTTGGCTTGTTGTGACTGTAATTGTCAGAATTTGGAATGGTTGTTTGTTGCTGGGATATCAATTGAAAGATGCTGTGATTGTGTGATGTTGGGATGAGCAATACTGCAATGTGATTATATGTTGTTGTGATTGTGTGATGCTTGAATGCTGGGGTTTTCCTGGGATGTTCTCACTGTGTGATGTTATTATGCTGTGATTGATGTTTTTGTTGATGTGTTGTGTGATTATGTTTTCTGATGTTGTGATGTATTGGAATTTTGTGGTTTGTTGGTAGAAAATGTCATAAATGTAAGATGTTGTGATTTTAGAGTGCAATTTGCAATACTGCAATTTGATTATATGTTGTTGTGATTAGATGATGCTGGAATGCTGGGGGTTTTCTGGGATGTTGTGAGTGTGTGATGCTGGTATGTGATTATGTCAGTGGTTTTCAATCCTGGCCCTGGGGACCAACTGCTCTGCACATTTTGTATGTCTCTCTAATCTGACACTCTCAGCTGAGTTCATGGAGCTCTCACCTAATGAGCTGATGATCTGAATAAGGTGTGTTAATTAAGAGAGACATACAAAATGTGCAGAGCAGCGGGATTGAAATCCATTGGATTATGTTATGTTGAAATTGTGTGGTATGATTCTATAATGCTGTGATTAGTTTATCTGGTGACCGTGTGATGATGACAGTTGATTGGATGGGTGCGGCTCTTGGCTTGCTGCACTGTTGTTCTCTAATGTCCTGCATTTCAGTCTCGCTGTTTGATATCTAGCTCCCAACTGTTCTCTCGGCTGAGGGTGTGTGAAGGGATTCGTGTGAGTGTGCGCATGTGTGTGTGCATAACTGCCTGCTAAAGGAATGATGAAGGGGATCTGACCATATGTGCATGTTTGTATGGGTGTTATGTGTCTGTTCTGCTGTCTGTAGTAACATGATGTGTATGTAACACATCATAACCGTCAAGACAATAACAGCTGGTCTGTAGATGACCACAGATGGACAGAGAGCATGCACATCCCCCCAAACACACACACACACACACACTCTCTTTCTCTCTCACACACTTACACACACACATGCATATTGGCCTGTTTCCCTGGTGACTAGCAGGCAGGTGCAGCTCCTGCCAGTTTTAAACTTTTGCGGTGGAATTACAGCAGAATTCCTTGTGGTTTTGTGCCAAAGTCACAACCAGACGCTACTGGTCCTTCTCAGAGAGCCATCTTAAGCCTCTAATTAAAAAATAACCATAATGATTATCATCATAATCATCATTATCTCTATGTCTCTCATTAAAGGACTTGTGTCCAGTGGCCTGTGGATGACCTGCATGTAGGACACTGTATATCCCAATTTTTGATATACCTTAGTCAGAGTAGACCACATATTTAGCTTGATATGAACTAAACATTGTGTGTGTATATATATATATATATATATATATATATATGAATGTAGAATAAAAACAGTAATATATATAAGCATCAACAAGACAACAACATTTAAACAGAATCTTGTCATTACACCAAAGTAGGCTGCAATATAGTTATGTCAAAGCATAATTTGTTTTTTCAGTGAAGAATTCAGAGTTTTATTGCAATGCCACAGCTTGCGTGTAAATCTGAAGGCACTAATGTTAATTATTCCATTCTTGCCAGCAGACTGCAGCAGAAAGGACAGTTGCTTGAGCATAATTTGCATACAGTTAAGCTTTGCCCTATGCTCCTTAATTGAGTCAGACCTTTATATTTCAAAACTGATTGTTAATGAAGATTTCTTGAAAGGAAGGTGAGTGTGAGGGAGCTGCCACCAATCAATGGACTATAACCAGATTATCTGATTAAGTCAATAAACAAAATCTTGTTTTTAACTCAATATATATAATGTTTTTTACATGTTTAATAAGCATATTAATGTAATCAGGCAGGATTGGGTAGCTGTAGGCTACCTGGAAGTGATAATGTACAACTCAGGCAGACTTGTAGACACTCCAGTGGATTAATGTTGTTATATATTACACTAAACGTTCAGAACAAAAGGTTTTTCTAGGACAGTAATATGGGGCTAATATGGCTAGGATTCTCTCTCTGTCTGTCTGTCGTTCTATCGTTTTACTTTTATCATTCTATCTCTCGTTCTATATGTATATATGTCTATCTAGTTTTGTGTGTGGGTGGGTCTGGGTGTGTGTATAGGGGGAGACTGGGTAGTGTTGTAACATGGGGTCAGTACTAACACTGTCAGTTTGACCAGAGCTGTGGTCATCAATATCATACACTCGCATCACCTTTTTGTGTTTACAGGAGAAGTGCCATCTGACTGTGAGCAACATTGTATTTTATGATAAAAAAAAAAAAAAAAAAAAAAGATTTTCAGGAAGAAAAGTTAAAAGTTAAAATTTTTATCAAGATTATTTATTTGCCTAGCAATCATTGTATTGTAGATACAGTTATTTGATCATCTAAAATAGCTTTTTCTCTAGTTTAATTTGATGCTTTCCATTCATGCTAACTTCAAAACAACATGCTATAACAGTTAGCTAATTTATGGCTGTTTGGGGTGGGGATAGTTGTAACAACCAACCCCTTATGATGATTCCATGATTATGTATATTCTATCCTCTAACCCTACCCTCACAGAAAACGTTCTGCTTTTTTACATTTTCAAGAAATATCATTTAGTATGATTCATAAGCTGTTTTATTCATGGGCACCAAAAACTGTCCCCACAAGGACAAGGATTTTGGATATTGCCATCTATGTGGGGACATTTTGCCACATAATAGGGTTTACCTAAACCGCACGCGCACACACGCGCATACAAACGCACACACACACACACTGCCAGTCAAAAGATTGAAATCATAAATATTTTTTGTTTAGCTTTTGAAAGAAGTTTCTTATGCTCACTAATACATTATCCACAAAAATATTAAGCATTAAAAACTGGTTTTAACATGGGTAATAATGTTTCTTGAGCACCAAATCAACATATTCAAATGATTTCTGAAGGATCATGTGACACTGAAGACTGCAAGTCATGGCTGCTGAAAATTCAGCTTTGCCAAATCTAGTTTGTATTATCCTAATTTGAAAGCTGCAGTGGATAGAAGTGTCTGCTAAATTAATAACAATATCATACAATACTATCATTTCATATACTTTGAAGAATATTTATGTAAAAAAAAAAAACATGGTATTACCACAGTACATGTCCAAAAATATCTAGGTATATATGATACTAATGAGCAAAACCTTTAGTTGCAATACGTTTTGTGTAGCCACATAATTTCTGAACTACTTCTGTTTATCTAAAATGCACCCTCTGCCACATAAGTGGAAACAAACCAATAAATAAATAAATAGCTTAACTTGCTGATTATGCACCTTAAGTAACTGATAAATAACAGTTACTCAATTTGCTGATTAATGATATGCTTGTTAATTTGGAACGGCTGTGTAGGAGAGGCCGGTGGTCTGAATTACAGAGGATCTGCTGGGAAAAGACACATTACTTCAGCTCTCCCTTAAGTACTCTTACTCTTTCTCACTCACTCTTTCTCTCACTCTCTTCTTTTCAGGTCTGGTGAGATTGGTGTCTGACAACTAAGTGAACAAGGAAAGACTGGCTTCCCCTTGAGCTAATGCTGCTAAAAGCCCTGAAAGGCAAGTGGCATCGGCTCTTAGCTTCTATGTGGAGTAAAAGCACAAATAAAGCATGTCACTGAGGATCAGCTTGGTGCAGGTATATTTCTATTTTCTGTCTTAGTGTTGAACTTCAATAAAATACATGAAAACTGTTGCAAACTTTAAGCGCCAACAGTGCCATAACTGTGATAAGAAAAAATATAGGGCGGGACTTGATTTTACCTATGAGGAATTCAGTTAGGTAAAATCAAGTCCCGCCCTATATTTTTTCTTGTTCACGAAGCCGTTTCACTCAAAAATATGTCACAATAAAGAAGAAATATGTTTCATGCCGAATATGGCCTATGTGAACAAAACTGTGGCTCAAAACATTTAAATATTTTACCCATGTTTAGAATTTGTTCAGGAACTGAAAACTGCTGTTATAAGTAACACTACCACAGTAGCTTTAGTCGATCAGCAGCAGTCACATTCTTTCTATTGTTTGGGAGAAAATGTAAGCATTTCCCAGTCCCATCTGTTTTAGCAGACGTCTTAACAAACCCAATCAGCATTTTCTGTAATGCAATTCACATTAGGCAGGAAAACTAATTAAATTCTGCAAAGACAGCCAGTTCTTGTTTCGCATATGAGAACAAATGACATACATGTCTTAAGCTACAGTAAGGAGAAGACATACAAGTTAATTCACATTTTTATATAATCCTTAAATGAGGTAAAGATAAATATATCCAGCTTTCTGTTCATGATGCAGGAATGAGATTCAACTTAAACTCTATATTTCTCCCATGGACTATTAATGGATTAATTCACTTTAAAATGAAAATTACCCCAAGCTTTATTCACCCTCAAGCCATCCTAGGCGATATGACTGATGAACACAATCTGAGTTATATTAATAAATATACTGACGCATCCAAGCTTCATAATGGCAGTGAACAGGACCAATGAGTATTAAACTCAAGAAAGTACATCCATCCATTATAAACGAACTCCACACGGCTCTGGGTGGTTAATAAAGGCCTTCTGAAGCGAAGCGATACATTTGTGTAAGTTATAAAGTAAAATATCTAGCTTCCGCCAGACCATCTTCAGTATTTAACTTGCGAAGAACGTGTAACTCTGCGTTCACACCGCCGCCGGCGAGAGCGTCAACATTCACCTTGGCTGCCCTGCCAACAACGCTGTACTCTGCGTTCAAACCGCCACTGGCGGGAGGGTCAAAGTAAATGACAAGTTGTGGCAACCAATCGGAATCCTCTCAAGCGAGGACCTCTACATTCCGACTGGTTGCCGCTGAACCGCGTCATAGCTCATTACCATAAAGTTGACCTGACTTCAACTCTCCTTGACGCTCTCACCGTTCAACACGCGCCGCACCGCGCCGCTCTCACCGCTGGCTCACATTGAAAATGAATGACTTCCTGTCACTTTGACACTCTCTCACCGGCGGCGGTGTGAACGCACGGTAAATCTCTTGCAGATCAAAATGCTTACGCTACGTCCTACGCCTTCCCTATTCAAATGATGAAAAAAGCGTAACTGACATGACATCAGTTACACTTTTTTTCTTAAGTTGAATATGGAAGGCGCTTTGGCAGAAGCTAGATATTTTACTTTATAACTTGTTAAATATGGATATGGACAAATGCATCGCTTCGCTTCCTTGAGCCATGTGGAGTACATTTATGATGGATGGATGCACTTTCTTGAGCTTCATTCTCGTTGGTCCCGTTCACTGCCATTATAAAGCTTGGATGCGTCAGGATATTTATTGATATAACTCCAATTGTGTTCATCAGAAATAAGAAAGTCATATACACCTAGGATGGATTGAGGGTGAGTAAAGCTTGGGGTAATTTTCATTTAAAAGTGAACTAATCTTTTAAAAAAAAGAGATCTGAGGTGGATTCACAGGAGTGTGGCAAGCAGACGTTTATATACCCTCAAGTTGCAATGTGATTGAAAGGATTAGATGAATACATATCTCCTGTTCTTTCATTTCGAACTCCCTTATTTGTAGGTAGAAGACTATGTTGGCTTTGAAGTAGGTAAAACTGAAATAAACATGAAAGAATGCAGGGGGGAAAAAAAAGGTGAATCTACACAATTTCTGATTTTTTTTATTTATTTTTGAAAGCATCATGGGAACCATCGTATCAGTTTAACATTTCAAGTCAACTCACGGCCAACTCTCAAACAGCACGCATGCATTAGGATGTTATTGAGTGAATTCTCCGGAGTTTTTCTATCTTTATTCTTTAAATTATTTATTATTTTATTTTGAAGATGCCATGTAACCGAGGCTGCATGGGTTGCTTTGAGAGGATTAAACTCCAACACCTCCAGGCGAGGTTTGCTCATCTTACAATTTGTGTGAGCGTTTGCAGCTTCCATTCTACAGTCAGACTGGCTGAACAAATCTGAGTTAACACAAACAGGGCACGAAGTTTTCCTTTTTAACGATTTTTTAGGATTCATATGGCAGAAACCTCTTCACCTGCTCTTGACTTATGACTTATTTGATTAGTCTAGCAGTACAGCTGTTGCCTTTGAGCACTATATTTGTTGATACTATCTTGACTGCAGTGTGAAGTGTAAGAAACCTTACAAGACAGTAAAATGTGTCTGTACCAGCTCACAGTTCCCACCCTAGCTGCTCTGTAAATAAAAGAGGCGTGCATTGAATACGGTTAACCAGGATAAATTCAAATGCTAGTATAATACATCTGTGGAAATGAAATTGAATTTGGTGGCCCACTTTACTGTGTCTAATCAGGTGAAAGCATTCCCTCTCACACACACATAGGCAATGTTCAAAATTAAATATTAGCATACTGCATATACTACATTTCACATAGTAGTTTGTGGCATCTAGTGTTCATCTAGGAAATGAAACATGCTTGTTCTGCATTTTTAATCCTATTTTTAAAAAAATAATACCTTTTGACATTCTAATTTGAATCAGATCATGCTTTATAATCACTTCTGGTTCACATTTCACACTGAAATGGAATTGCATTATGGGATACAGTGTGCTTTCGCTGAACACTGCACATTGAGGCAAATATACTAAGTCGTCTCATCTGTGTATCTATTAATACAGAAAAAATGCATGTATGCAGCAGTATTCATACAGTATAGTATAAAAAATGTATGCATTGTATATTGGTATGCTATAGCTGACATTGCCATTCTTTTTCCTTCTGTTTTTTTTTTTCTGTCTCTCCATCTGTTCAGCTGCAACTTACCGGATTCATTATTTAGATTGAATCACTGGTCAGGCAGCTCCCATGGCAAGCATTCAACATAGCATGGTGTTAGAATTGCCCGTTGCTTTGTGCACGTGTCTGGTCTGCTCATGTGTAAATGAGTGTACTCAATACTGTTTATATAAAAAGGTTAGTTCACCCGAAAGTGAAAATTCTGCTATAATTTACTTGCTGTGAAACACAAATAGAGAAATGTTGAATAATGTCTTTTACAAGCAATGTATTTTCTTTTTATATGAAGAGGGACTGAATATGTCGAGCTTCAAAAGGACGGCAGATCACCATAAAGGTGTGGTCACATTTACCGTTGTTTGGTGAATTTTCACAGACAGAATCCAGTCGTTTCAATAGAAACCCATGCGATTGAGAGGCAGGTTCAAGTTGGTCATGTGGATTCACCTCATTGACCTACAGAAAGCTGCCTGGTTTGAAAATGACTTCTGTGTGAGCTGTGCTTTATACATCACTACAACATTGACTATAGACAATGGGCCGAAATTTTGCTAAGGTGAGCACCAGTGTTGGGGGTAACGCATTACAAGTAACGTAATCATATTTCTTTTTTCAAGTAAAGTAAATCATTACTTTTAAATTTAAACAAAATGTCTGATTTACTTTTTTAAATAATTTATTATTTATAGTCTCTCCTGTCCCCAAGCTGAGAGAAATCGGGAATAAACAGCACAGCTGAAAGGTTTGTTTGAGCTGCGCCCTCTATTGTACAGGCGTGATTTTGCATTTCCTTCAGCCTGACCCCTTATTTACACTGCACGCATCTGTGGCTATCGTGGCCACTCTGGTCAGTGCTTGTGTTTACACTGGCCGTGCCACGGCATGTTTTAGAAGCGGCTCGCCACACCGCTTCACTAAAGATAGGCGCCAAGTCTATTTTTGACGGATGCCGCATCCAAGCCGCACAGCTCAAATACAAAATAGTCAAAATAATCACCCTGTGTAGACTCCTGATCATATTTCTCATCACTAGGAGGCCAGAAACTGACGACAAAAGATTTTAAAATCTTTTATCCTTGTTGTCCATAACTGAACTTTTAAGTGTATTAACTTTGTCTGTAGGCTACAGCAAAACAAAGTAGGGCATAGCAATAAACACAATTAAAGGAGGACTCAGTAGTATTTCAAATACACTGTTTGGAGGTTAGTTGGGCCAATACCAACAACAAACGTCTAACCAATCAGCATTAGGGGGCGCATAACGGTCGAGGAGAGAGAACGAGCAAGAGGGAGATTTGAAAATAAGAAAAAAAACTGTAGAACGAGAAATGGGACACAATACAAAAGAGCTCAAAAGAATATCACTGGAATGAAGGTTTATGCCTGGGCAAGCGCTTTAGGACCCGCGTTTATATTAGAAAAGCTTTCCAGCACTGGAGACAGCTAAGTGGGAAGGCCTGAAAACAGACACGGAGGCTGCTTTGATCCCGATACTCATGTGAGTAACAACATGGTTTTGATTGTCTGGAGCTGTTGTGCTGTTTGCGACTAACAACGAACACTTTGTATTTACTCGTGTATACTGTATGTTCATTTTTTTTTTTTTTTTGTGCTTCCTTGTCGTTCGTTCATCAACTGCGCTTTATTTTTTGTGAAGCATTTTGTTGCTGTGATAAACAGACATCCTAGCATTGCGTGTGTAACAGCGGCCAGAGAGTTGTGCAGGCAAACCACTGCACACCGGCTACCGCTAGAGAATGCGGTGCTTATCATCATTGATAGTGCATTCGCCTCACATGCCAGCAGCGATTGGGCCGGGGTTTGAGACCGACTCGGAGCAGGGTGATTAGGAATGGAGTGTGAGTTTTGGAGGCGGAGCAATGAAGAGAGGGGTGGGTTTGTTTGTTCCGTCCTCTGCATTAAGCTGTTAAGCCCCGGGTATACTTCACTTTCCGCACCCGGACGCGTCTCGCGCATCTTTTAAAGTATACTAAACCACGGATGCGCGCGGATTACCGAGTTCTACACATGCGCAGTAAAAAAAAATTCTATACTCTTTACCAGACATCGTGTCATCAACGGGACATTCGCTGACGTGTGCAATGTAAATAAGGGGTGAGGCTTTTTTTGTGTTATTAAAAAAACCAACAAGCAAGCTCAGCCAAGATGAGAAAAAAGTAACGCAAAAGTAACACATTTCTTTCCATAAAAAGTAAATAAGTAACTCAATTAGTTACTCTGTAATGCATTACTTCTAAAAGTAACTTTTCCTAACTGGTGAGTGCAACTTGAAAGTATCGTAAAGGTGGTCCACGTGACTCGGGCCCTATTCCAGGTCTTCTGAAGCTATATAAAGTAACGCAATTGATTGTCTACCGCAACGCAAATGTACTTTAAAGACATTTTAAACAAAAGTTTTTCGTAATCCTTTCGAATCTATTTTACTGTAAATTAAGTAGTATGACAATGTCGATGTACTGCCGTTAGATGACAGAAAATGCTCGAGCAACCCACGATTTAGTAGCCTAATCTCCTCAGATGAATGTAACTTCGCGAGCATATTAAGTGCATCCTGGCTGACTCACTGTGTTATTTATTTTGCTTTTGTGGTTACAGAAACGTTTGAAAATGCTTCTCGGAAGACTTAAGTATTCCTTCATGGTAAACAAAAGTGATAGGCTATAGAAGCTCAGGAGACAGTGCCAAGTAAATGCAAGAAAATAAAAACACAGGTTGAAAGAACGAACTGGCAAGAGACACAACGAGAGAACTCAAAATAGAGGAAGACAAGTCTTGCAGAACAATAATGATATATAAATTAATATTGTTGTGTCCGTCTTGATTGTTTCTATTTTATAAAGGTCTATTTTTTCTTATAGCGCAAGCTCTATGATAATTTACAAGTGAGATGATGCAAGTACTTTAAACTAAAAAAAAAGTTCATGTATTTATTAATTTGTTAATGACCCAGTGATTGTATTAGCCTATTCCTTGGAAATACGACATTTACACTCGGGCGTAACATTGCAAACCATTATTCTTATACAAACTCTACTAGTTGTAATTCAATTGGCCAATCTCCGTGAAAACATTAGAATGTAATCCAACAGCTATCCTCATCATCTATCATATTCCAGCCTTTCATCCCCTCACACAGTCTGTTGAATATTTATGAGTTTGCCGACGTCACCAGAGCGCTGAGCAGCGCGTGAAAAGCGGGATATGAGGGAGGGAGCATGCGGGGAGCGCGAGAGAAGAACGCTGCCATGCAAACCGTCGCTTGACAGCGTCTTTTTTTACTTCCACCTGCGTTCGTTGCATAAGGATTTTGGATTCCATCTGCCCGCTCATTGAAATCGTGTCTTATTTCGATGCCCGAGCGCGATGCATTTTTGCTTTTACAGATAGACGGAGTCGCGTGAAGGATGCTGCACACGGAGGATCGTTGTTTGACATGCACTGACATTTAAAATGAGCCATCTGAACCGTGCGCATCTCATGCATTTTGACTCATGAGTGCACAGCGTGATTAAACGCGTGCTTTTAATCTCCGTAGGCTGCTCTGACACATTTCTAAACGTTTGTAATGGGGGTCAGCAGAAGAACCCGAGGCGGTGGGATTTGATTGCAACCTCTATTGCGTGTTTTACTTATATATCATATATACTTGCATCATCATATACGCGCGTTGATCAGCTGTTAAGCTTGTGAAACTGCGGAGCGCGCGGGTTGTGTGTGGTGCTGAAAGGACAGCTCCCACCACAGCGGATCATATGGATCAATATTAGGGGTCTGACAGTGTCGCTCTCGGGCTTTAATGGCTGTGGCACGCAAGATCAAAACTCTGCTGACGGTCAACATTCTGGTGTTTGTCGGGATCATCTTGTTCTCGGTCTACTGCAGGATCCAGGACCGATCCGAAGAGCTCGTGCAGCTCGGGAGGCTGTCTGATCAGAGACTGCGAGGCAGGAATGCCAAAGTTACGAACTCCATGGACAGACAGTCCATTCTCAAAAGGCTCGAGCGACTAGAAGATGTGGTCTATAACCAGTTAAATGGTATGTGAGCTTTAATCATCTTTGACTTGCATTAATAAGTCATTTACATGAAATATATAATGTATAATAAATCAGTATTTTATGGACATTTAGATGTGATTTAATCTAGATTTACACTTTGGATTTTATTGTGAAATTTACTGAGATTGTCAACGACTTTATCGCATGACAATTAACATAGACATGTTTATGATGCAATAAACATGCCAGGAAGATCAAGACAGGATTAGGTGCACATAACCCTAGTTTAACCTATCAAAATATATCATTCAAAGTGTTAGCACACTCCTAACTGATTAAATGTAATGATCTATTAAGCATTATATGATTTCATAATGTCATTGCTGAAATATAAAGTGCTATCTGGGAAATTAGAGAAAGGACAGTGTTGCCTGATTGTAACAGTAATAAATTTTGTCCTGTTTCTCTAACTCCAGGCATGCTGAGGGGTTTCAGACATGTTGTTCTGAAAGTTTTCTTGCTTCTCTGTTACATTGTGACAGCTGTGACAACAATATTAGCATTTCTCAGAGCATGTTGTGTCTTTCAATATGTGTATTATTCTTTAAGGCCAATTTAATTAATATTTAATTCAAATGCAATTCATACTTGTCTAAATACAAAACTGACCTCTCTTGTACTTGAAGTTTTACACATTATGTGATATATATAGTTAGAAGATGATCATTTTTACCAATAGGCTGTTTATTTATGTATTTATTTTGACAGCAAAAACAATTCAAAAATTTGAAGCAATGAATCAGAATTGTTCTAAATTTCCCAATTATGGTTGGGGAAAAATTGCAGTATTCACAGATATTCATGTCCATATAAAATCTGCAGATTTTCCTGAATTAGACACTGCGTCATTCATAAAATTCGACAGATTATCTTTCCCCTCTGTGTTCATGTATTTTTGGCTTAATTGATTATGCTTTTAGCTACCAATAAGAATGTAGAACTCTCAGTTTTGTATAGTAGATTTGACCATTTTTAAGTCCATTCCACATAATCCCACAGGTCAGTGCAAAAAAAAAAAAAAAAAAAATCTGAAGATTCTCTCTAAGCCTGTAAAAAGAAATTGTCCTTCTGCGATCTTGCTTCCCATGCACTCGTATCTGTTCTTGCCATAACCACACTTGTGCTCCCACTTCTGAGTTCTTTTCTTAGAATATTAGAGCCCATTTCCTCAATCATTATGTTTCTAGACCATAGAGCATTTTCCTCCAGAAAACATATGAAGGTCATAATTCACGTGATGTGCTATCCTTCCTTTAAATGTCTGTTTAAAGACCTATCACTCTCTGTTTGCTTTTCTTAGTGCATCTATTTGATCTGATTGTTATTCTGTAAGACCGGCACCATTTGTGTGTGAAGGGGGTCACTCTGTCAGTTTGAATTATCCTTCTCACATTTGGAGGAAAGCCAAGAGGCACTGCTTTACAAAAAAAGCTCTCTAATGTACCCTACTGATTGAAAGGGCTTTCATTCTGCACAAGTGCCACCACATATTTCCCCCGGAGGCTTTTCCACTCTGTAGAATTCACCAGTCTGTCACAAATCTTCTTGATGTTGGGGGCATTATACATTTTATTTCGACACATTTTTATCTGATGCGCATAAAATTTGCGAGATTGCACTTGCCGACTATGTGATATTGAGACTGGAATTGGTTTTCCCTTGAGGTTTTCACATTTCTGTTGCCGTATTTGCTTCCAATGGTGATTTGAGGTAATTGTCCATTTTTCACTTGTTTATTGTCCTGACAATGAGGATTATGCCAAGGTCCGATTGCATTTCTAGGGCACAGCGAGCTTTACAAGAAAGCAGTAATTGTCTGGCTGTTGATGTCGCCCTTATCCCTTGAAACATCTTAGCAAATATGCTGTAAATGTTTGTATGAGCATTACTTTGATAAATAATTTCACAGAGAACATTAGAAAACATAATCACAGACAGTGCTTCTGGTTTGAGATGGAGAGATGTATCATCAGTTACAACCCCCAACATTCATTAGATGATAATCATAGTACACAGCATGATCATGCACCTGTTTTTTGAAGGGGCACCGGTGGTGGGTCTGGCAAAATTGCAATTGAACTTGACAGCCAGTGATCATCGTGCATTGTATTGCATGTAGTTTGTGTAAGAAGGTGTGACCTGACTGAATGGACCACACTGGTGAACACTGGTGATCATTTCCCTCTGATTTTAAGGGATAAGATATAGGTAGGGTTAGGTTTAGGACTATGTTTTCGGACAGGAATGTTGTTCCAGGGTTAGCAAAATGTTGAAAATATAGTCCTAACCCCTGTAGTCAATAATTTTATCCTTTAAAACTCATCTTAAAACTCACTAGAATTACATATTTAAACGTTTTGTTCCTGTGACAAATTCTTCATGCCAAAATAACTTGAATGTAACTCTACACCCTTGCCTCATTTAGTAAACGTGGATTAATGAATATGCAAATTAGCCCCGCCTCCACTCGCTCATGCCAGCTCAGAGATCCACCCGGTCAACTTACTGAGGTGAATGCAGCACAATGATATCACTTTTTAAAATGTCGGACAAATAATGTTAATTAATATGATTAGCCTTTTGCTTGACTATGTTATCAAACAGCTAATAATTTGTTGCTAATGTTACACAAACCATGTTCCAAGTCAGACAGCTGCCTTCTAACAATCAGTATCCTTACAAACTCTTTGAACAACTCAGAACGTCGGAGGAGAAAGGCATATAGTTCATCATAACATCGTAATATACATCATACACCCAGGTTTAAGGAGAAAATACTCAGCAGTGGTGCTGACAAATTAATTTGCACATAGTTTGTCTTAAAGCATATTAAAAACACCACATAGACATATAAACAACATTAAAAACTTGATTTTCACCACAGGGGGTCTTTAAGTGATATTGTGACGTTCATCATTGTTTGCTATAAACTGCATGTTGATTTTTCTGTAGGATTGCTTTACTCAACTTAATCTAACCTTGAGGGATAGTTGTGAAGCTAAAATGCGAGAGGGAGGTGGAAATGTCACTATAAAACCTGAATAATTTGGCAATTACTTAAATAATGCATGTAATTCAGTTAACTTGAGTCACAAGAGTCAAATTAATTTGCATTGTACTCAAGCTACACAGTACAATACACTACGACAGCATAGATTAATTTAATCAGCGCAGGAAGTGTAATGGCAATTACTATTTGGACAAAACCAGGATGCAAAGAGCCATTCAGGGATAGACGTATAGGTCCTCTCCGACACAGTTGTTTAGAAATGCTGGATTATTGTGAAAAGACCCTTTATCTGACTGCTATAAAAATGCACAGCTATGAGAATGTGCAATTAGTTCCTTGATTAGGCAGCAGATCTACCATGAGAATTACAGCTAAAGTGTGCTTAATTTCTACAGCTGTAGATCGGTTTACCTCCGCAAACACTGATGCGGTAGACTGAACCGATTTCTACCTGGGAAGTGATAAACACAGAGATGACTACACCATTCAAAAGTTTAGGTCGGTGCGAATTATTGTTATTATTATTATTATTATTTTTAATGTTTTTAGTAAGTAAATAAGTCTTTTATGCTCACCAAGGCTGCATTTGTTTGATCAAAAATACAGTAAAAATAATAATATTGTGAAATGTTATTACAATGTAAAAATGTTTTCTTAAAATGTAATTTATTCCAGTGAAGACAAAGCTGAATTTTTAGCAGCCATTACTCTATTCTTCAGAGTCACATGATCCTTTAGAAATCATTCTTTGGTGCTCAAGAAACATTTCTTTTTATTATTATCAGTGTTGAAAACAGTTGTGCTGCTTAATAATTTTGTGGAAACTGATACTTTTTTTCAGGATTCTTTGATGAATAGAATGTTTAAAAGAAGAGATATAGGTATCTTTTGTAACAATGCAAAAGTTGTTACTGTCATTTTTGATCAATTTAAGTATTAAAAAAAAATCTTACTGACCAAAAGTTTTGAATGGTAGTGTACATTGAGTGGTGTACAGTACCTGGGTGTCCTTATCAGCAGTGTTGGAGATATTTGGAGCAATTTTGCCCTCCTTTAAAAATGTTTTCTCTGTAATATTCCTTTTTTTGTGCTGATATATTTTTAAATAATACTTCTAGATATATGTTATTTAAAAACGGGTTTGATGCCAAGGACCCCTAAATATGAGGATCCTCTTTGTGTTCGTAAAATATAAGCTCAGAAGCCTGAACATGCGGGCGTGATGTGTGAGAACCAAAGAGGGCTGTTTGAGTTTGAGTTTCCATGTAGCATATTTGATGCTTTTGTGATGAATCACTTGAATATTTACTATTTATTTTTATCTGCCATCAGACTATCTGAGACGTTGTTGTCATAGCGCATTGCGTCGTGCTTCGGACTGGAATTCTGACACCGCAAGCTTCATGCTTTCTAACCTTAAATCCCTATTTTTTCTTTTGTTGCAATTATTCTACATATTGTACATACAAGAAGTTTATATCAGTAGTCCCAAATTCATAATTGTGACCACACAGTCTGTTTACAATGCCTACCATTGTAACATATGTTTACATTTACTAATGTCTAGATACACCTATTCAACTGCTTGTTAACGCAAATATCTAATCAACCAACCACAAGGCAGCAACTCAGTGCATTTAGGCATGTAGACATGGTCAAGACAAACTGCTGAAGCTCAAACTGAGCATCAGAATGGGGAAGAAAGATGATTGAAGTGACTTTGATTTGGCATGGTTGTTGGTGCCAGATGTGCTGGTCTGAGTATTTCAGAAACTGCTGATCTACCCGGATTTTCTCGCACAACCATCTCTAGGGTTTATGGAGAATGGTCTGAAAAAGAGAAAATATCCAGTGAGTGGCAGTTCTGTGAGTTAAATGCTTTGTTGATGTCAGAGGTCAGTGGAGAATGGCCAGACTGGTTCGAGCTGATAGAAAGGCAACAGTAACTCAAATAATCACTCGATACAACCGAGGTCTGCAGAGCATTTCTGAACACACAACACGTCAAACCTTGAAGCAGACGGGCTACAGCTGCAGAAGAACACACCAGGTGCCACTCCTGTCAGCTAAGAACAGGAAACTGAGGCTACAGTTTGCACAGGCTCACCAAAATTGGATTGCCTAGTCTCGATTTCTAATGAGTCTCGATTTCTGCTGCAACATTCAGATGGCAGGGTCAGAATTTGGCATAAACAACATGAAAGCATGGATCCATCCTGCCTTGAATCAACACTTCAGGCTGCTGGTGGTGTAATGGTGTAGGGAATATTTTCTTGGCACACTTTGGGCTCCTTAGTACCAGTTGAACATCGTTTAGACTCCACAGCCTACCTGAGTATTGTTGCTGACCATGTCCATTCCTTTATGAGCACAGTGTACCTATCTTCTGATGGCTACTTCCGGCAGAATAATGTGCCATGTCACAAAGCTCAAATCATCTCAAACTGGTTTCTTGAACATGACAATGAGTTCACTAAATGACCTTCACAGATCTCAATCCAATAGAGCACCTTTGGAATGTGGTGGAATGAGAGATTCGCATCATGGATGTGCAGCGACAAATCTGCAGCAACTGTGTGATGCTATCATGTCAATATGGACTAAAATCTCTGAGGAATGTTTCCAGAACCTTGTTGAATCTTTGCTACAAAGAATTGGGGTTCAACCCGGTAAGAGCAAGGTGTTCCAAATAAAGTTGCTGGTGTGTGTGTGTGTGTGTGTGTGTATATATATATATATATATATATATATATATATACTTCCCGCTTCACAGTAAAACACACTTGGATGCTGCAGCTTCTATGTAGTGTTAAATGGCAAGCTTAATCATTATATATTTGGCTTATCACACAGTGTGGGAGCCCCCTATAGGAATGAGGCTGTGTAGGTGTTCCGTATGCCATACATCTATAAAAAGTATGACTGCCCCGACATTGTTCAGATACAGAGTGTTGGTACTGTGGATAATGTAATTTCCCTGGTACTAGTAATTTAGAGTTAGTATTAAATTCAATGGAAGAAATTAGAATATCAGTAAACTAACTTCTTGCAATATAATTAAGATTATAGATAATTTAAATGGTTTTTTTTTTTACAAAAGTTTTTTATAAATTGTTTCAGAATTTATATGACCTTGTCTTACTTTATGAATTCTGGGTATAAATCAGCCTTTTGAGTAGGTATTTCACCACCATCGATGCTTTATGACCCAGCACATTTTACTGTCTAATACATTCACAGTGGACTCTAAGGGGACTGTCCAATCCTGCCATTCATGTCCCCTTAACCACATTTTCTTCATGAATATTTATGCTGCACTAGCAACAGTTTTGACATGAATTTATATATTCATTCAGCCCCTAAATCACCTCAAAGAGAAGTATCTCTTGTCCTGGAATCCATAAAAGGGCCAGTAAGACTTTTTTTTTTTCTTTTCAAATCTTGTTACATAATTTAAAGCAATTCTGAGTAAAAGTGCATCAGGCCTGAATGCTGTCAGAGCACTTTACAAGAAAGCAGGAGATAAACTTGACTGGTAGTAACACGAATGGATAGCTGAAAGACCTCCACAAACACGGTGGATTAAACCGTATTGGTTTGAGCCAGTGGCTGAAAGGGTCATGGCCTGCATCGGTTGTTGATGTTATTTAAAGGACATGTTATTTACATGGTCTGTAACAGTAGGTTTTTAAAGCATCTGGTTAAGACTGGTCCAGTAATTGTATTATAATTAAATTGATATGACTGAAATGTTTAATTTTGTTGTCTACAATTTATATATTTTATTACAATATATTTTATAATTATTTTATTATATATTTTCAATGTTATAATTGAGTATTTATCATAATATTGCATATATATCATTTTATTTTATAATAACGTTAATAATATTTTTTATGCAATTGGTTCTCTTATGTTGGGTTCAGACTACACTATATCAGCCCTATTTTGGCACGATCCATTGACGTAGAGTGTCGTGGTGATTCGTATCATCAATGGGCGTCAGGACGCAAGAATCGATTGTTTTGATTTGATTGTGGACGACCACTTATTGCTCTTCACAACGCCCCATCAGAAAGACTAGCATGTTTAATTTTTTTCGGTGTTCCATGACGGGTTCCGTCACATCGGTGACTGACCAATAGGAGCACATAAGCTCTTCCACAGCTCTTCCATAAGCTCTTCTGCACAGCTTTCAAACATGGTGAAACAAAAGAGAGATGATGGTATTGTTGCTGCTAGATTTTGCAAAGTTTGTGGAGCTATGGCAACAATACTCCTGCCTTTATGTTTCCTCGAGTGACTACCACAGCAGAGTGAAAAAAGATAAAAGCTGGAGAACGATAACGGAGGTGCTTCAGCAACCCAGTGAGTCACTTCCGTAGTTATTGGCTATGTCCGAAATCGCCCCTTATACCCTTAAATAGGGTACTATTTGAGGGTACAGCCATTTGTAGTGGTGTCCGAAACCATAGTGGATGTTATTGAGTGCACTCGTTCAATCCCATAATGCACCGCAACAACGAGTGTACAACTGATGTATACTCAATGGCTAGAGAATACCCATAAGGCACTGTGAGGGTTGTGCCAAATGAATTCCCGCGTCTCGCCAGAAGATGGCGCCTGCAGCTGAATCTTTCATCCATCCGTTTTTTAAACCGCTGGTCCAATGTGGATTCAGCGTAATATCATACAAGTAGCCTATAAATTCCTTTTTAATTGATTATTAAATTGTTTAATTAAGGTTTATATATGCTAGTTTCCATGACAGAGTTCAAGATAAATCTTTTCATTACTACTGGAGCTGCCAGTAGTTTGCTAAGTTTCAAATGATTATTAAACGGCAAGCACAAGCTAGCCAAGAGGCACGTCCTGATATTGCTGAGTTAGATGCGTTCCTGGGTCAACATATTTTGTTGATCCTGGAACAACATTCTAGTCTGAAAATTTAGTCTTAACCCTATTCCTACCCCTAAACCTAACCCTACCCATAAGTTATCCCAAAAATCAGAGGGAAATGATAGATGAACAACACTGATGTAGAAGCACCAATTCATGATTTTAAGCCTGAACTTGACATAATCTGTAAACTTGTCCCTCAAATCTGATTGGTTGGTTTGAATGTTGTTCCAGGATCAACAAAAATGTTGACCCAGGAACATGTTGAACTCAGCAATATCAGGTTATGCATGCAAGAGCGGCAGCCCTTCCGGCGCACTCAGTGTCTGAATTCACTCGCTTGTTTTCATTCACTCCTTCAGGTTTTTTTAAATTTCTGTATTGTTATCGTATATACCAATACAGTACCAATTGTCTCATTTGTTTCTATTCTTATTTCTAAAGTAAATTCAGAAGAGACATCTGAGATCTGGTTGATACTTAATGAAACTTAAACTGACAACTCAGTTAAGTCTAGTGAGCTATCAAACAGTAACCTCTAAGCAAAAAGAAAAATGTTCCTCAGGGTTGGGATCTGAATCCTGGTTGTCAGGACTGTAAAGCTTATCATGAGTGAGGTATTCATGTTTCTGAACTACACATGCACAGAATATGCTTCTAAAAGAAAGTGGAATTGGAGCTATCTGTCAAGAAATTCAAAGCTTTTTGAGAAAAGTAGCTAACAGGATGTGTTCATAAGCCGTTTCTCAAAGACAGACTGCCGAGCAGCCTGTTAAAATAATGAGTCTGGAAAGGCCAGTCCATTACAGTAAGAGAGAGAATGTCAGAGAGAGAGAGTTACTCCATCCCTCTAATCATAGTATCATGAATTTCAGGCACCCATCCTTCACTTTTTCCAAAAAAAAGTGGTGTCCTGTATTTTTTAGCGGACATTTTCAGACCAAAGTAGAGTCAAACAAATGTGAACAAATGTGTTTTATAGAAAACCTGA
The DNA here is from genome assembly GCA_037950665.1 of Hypophthalmichthys nobilis. NCBI lineage: Eukaryota > Metazoa > Chordata > Actinopteri > Cypriniformes > Xenocyprididae > Hypophthalmichthys > Hypophthalmichthys nobilis. Next base: position 9,077,231 of record CM075468.1, on the reverse strand, counting down.
AACAATAACAATTCCAGTGCTGATATATTTCCTATAGAAACATTTTTATTACCATCTGATGCATGAATTATTAGCCTATATCACAGGAATTATTATTTAAAATAAGAATATAATAATACCCTTAGAATCATTGTTTATTTTTCTTAAAATTTGAAATTAGATATACCATCAGCCATGGTTAAACAGTAAATAAATGATCATTTTCTGAGTGCTTTGGTCTGTTTTTCCAAAAAAAAGAAGTCTGCAAATTTTATATGTGTCCTAATATATGTCAATATATTAATATATGTCCTAATATATGTTCAGTCAAGGAGGTACTCATCCTCATGCCGTTCCACACTCGTAAGACCTTCGTCAGCGCTTCTAGGTTCTACATCCGAATGCCGGCTCATTATTGGCCGGCTCCTGCGTCAGCAGCACACGCATACCTCTCGGATTTCATCAAAAATACCTTAATTTGTGTTCTGAAGATCAACGAAGGTCTTGCGGGTGTGGAATGACATCAGGGTGAGTAATTAATTACAGAAATTTCACAATTTCATGTAGAGCAGAAAATACAGAACAGTGCTAATGGTTTAGAAACAACTGCCAATTAGTTTCTAGAGTTCATGTTTATCTTATTTCTTAAGATTTGTAAACTAGAAATGTACAAATCCCCAGTCTCTATCATGCTCTTTTCATTTGGAGGATGAAATAATGGTAAGAGGGCTGTAGATTTTTTTAAGGGAAGAAAACAGAATAATTGCTCGTCCACAAACAGAGCCTGTTTCCTTTGGTCTTTGTAACTTAATTTCTTTAGCTCAATGTAATCACTGCTGTCTCTTTACAGCCTTCAAAGCATATTATTATCTAAGTACACACACGTGTACACGCACACATTTACATAGACACTGATTAATAGCATCTCTGAGCTGAGCAGCAGCAAAAAAACAAACAAACAAAAAAACCTCCTTTGCCAAATTTATTAGCAGCCACTAAAATAATCTGAGAAAGTCAGTCAGCTAGTTAGCTTGGAGTTGGAAATACCTTAAGTCTACTTTCATGGTTGCTTTTGCTACATTGCCACTTCCAAAGGATGAAGACTTGGGCTCAAATTGATATAATAAAACTGACGCCATCATTTAGCTCCGACCAGCTTCAACTCACTTGCCTGGAAGTTTCTAGTGCTGAAGACCTTGATTAGATGGTTCAGGTGTGTTTAGTTAGGGTTGGAGCTAAACAGTGGCCCTTCAGGAGCAGGTTTGGACAACCCTGGTCTACTCTAGATGGTCTCCCAACCTGGATAAAGTGGTGTTCAGATTGTCTAGATGGTCTCACAGCATGGTCAAATTAGTTTTCAGCTTGTTTAGTTGGGTGGCCAGCACTTGACCGGTGACCAAAATCTTCTAAACCAACAAACCAGCTTAGACTGCTTTAAACTGTTTTTGTTTTTCAGCAGAGAGATACAGTATGTAAGCAAAAGCATTGTTGTACTATAACATACATGCAGTTTGAAAAAATTGTGTTCATGAAAATGATATTATCACCTCAACGTTTTGCATTGTATTAGCAGACCGCAGCATTAAGTCATTGTGATTTGCAGTTTCTCTCTGCCATAGACAGCTGGCTCTCAGGGATTAGTGTCAAAATGCCAGGCCTCTATCTAATAGAATTCTCTCAAAACAGCCAACAGAGGCAGCCTTCGAGACAATGGCAAAACAATGACAGTGAAAGAGACACAAAACAGAGAGAGATTACCATTTCAGCTCCAGCTTGCAAGAACATATATGATGCAAGAACTCAGCCTCCAAGACAAGTCAACACTCTGGGAGGTCATGACTGCCAGGAAGAGAGACAGACCTGGAAAACTTTATGTAGATCAGCTGGGACCCAGCCATTTGTGGTTGCTTTATAGGGTTCAGGGTGGAATAGGGTTTAATGCTGCACCAACTGGTGTTTGTGGAACCAACTGGTTTGGATTCCAAGACACAATCTGTACGTTCTGTTGCCAAGCACGGTTATCGCCCAGAGCCAAACTATCCCTTCTCAAAAATCACTCTGAATAATTCTGTAATTATATCATATCAATTCCAATGATGTTTGTGAAGGGATAAGCTTATGATCAGAAAAGATTTAGCCTGGTAGACAAAGTTTCAAAAGTGTGGTCTTGAGAAACATGAACATCCAGAGTCATAATGAGATGAAATATCAACTCTGAGCACAGGAAAATACCTGTGTGTTTTACGCAGTTAAGGGATGTCCTTATATATGCCGATTTTAAGTGCTTCTTGTCAGTCGTATTTTACTACTAATTATATATTATTATAGTATTTATTAAAGTTTTGAATAAGCTTTTATTTTTATATTTCAGTTTTCATTTTAAATTTAGTTTAAGTTTTAGTAATGTGTATGTGCTTTTGGCATTTTTATTAGTTCTCTGTTTAGCTTAAGCTGAAAGGTGCAATAGATGATTTTCTACAGAAACATGTTTTGCTATGCTGGTTGAAAGTCTCCTTATATTTTGATAGCAATCACTATGTTAATCGGTCTTAATGTATTTTTATAAATATATATCGTCAGTGGAAGGTGTAGGACCCTAAAATGTTCATGCAAACTTTATATTCGGTCTGAATGAAATAATACGATGTCCTTCCTGCCTGTCAGAGTGTTCACGCAGACATCATACGTCATCAGTTTATACAGATTACAGACAGACGTCAGTCACGGAGCACCGCAAACAAAGAGCAGCCGCTTTTTACAGTTCCTACCGAATCAAAACAAGCTTATGCTGCATTCACACCATAACTACCGTAATTAAAGGATTAGTTCACTTTCAAATTAAAATTACCCCAAGCTTTACTCACCCTCAAGCCATCCTAGGTGTATATGACTTTCTTCTTTCTGATGAACACAATTGGAGATATATTAATAAATATCCTGACACATCAGAGCTTTATGATGGCAGTGAGCAGGATCAACGAGTATGAGCTGAAGAAAGTGCATCCATCCACAAACTTACTCTGCGCAGCTATGGGGGTTAATAAAGACCTTCTGAAGCAAAGCAATGCATTTGTGTAAGAAAAATATCCATATTTAACAAGCAGGGGCGGACTGGCCATCGGGAGTACCGGGAGTTTTCCCGGTGGGCCGCTGGATAATGTGGACCGGCCCGTTGCAAAGTAAATATTTATGAAGATTGGATTATAGTAAATTTACGTAGTCTATATCCTTCCATCGGCCCAGATGAATTGCTCGCGCGGGCGCGGCCCACTTGATGCAAAAACTCTAATCTGATTAGCGTGCTCAGTCTGTCTAAAAACGCTCATCAATGTCAAAATGTTTGAGATATCCAATCAAATTGAAGGAGGCGGGATTTACTGTCCATAGAAACCGAGCAGCACGGCACTTTTTAAATGCTTGAAGAATGCGAGCCAAGGTAGGATAAGCAGCTGAACATGACGAGACAATATACAGCAATATTTGCAGACTGTTCACAATTTAAAAAAAAAGAGAGAGATTGTTCTCCCGCGGTAGAAATCGTGTTCCGGGGGGAGAAATGGGAACGCAGATGCGACCGCAAAGGGCACTTTGACTTTCGCGATCAAAGAGGCAGGGGCTGGATGTGGATGGAAGCACTTTCTTTAGCTCATACTCGTTGATCCCGCTCACTGCCATTATAAAGCTTGGATGTGTCAGGATATTTATTAATATAACTCAGATTGTGTTCATCAGAAAGAAAAAAAGTCATATACACCTAGGATGGCTTGAGGGTGAGTAAAGCTTGGGGTGATTTTCATTTGAAAGTGAACTTATCCTTTAATAACGGTAGTTATGGTGTGAATGCACCGACACACATGTCTCCCGGACATCCCATAGAATTCAACCAACCAGATGACGACTTCGAAACTGCTGAAGTGTTTCCAGTTAAGTGTGCCATATGCATCAGACGTTCAGCCAACGGTCCGTGGGCGTGACGTCTGAGGCTGAGACTAGTGTATTAATAATGACAATGGAGAAAAAACTCTGCCAAGTAGTTTATTATTGTAGGCTGTTTATGGTTGCAAAGCTACATAGAAACATTGATATAAAATGTACGGTTATATACATTCTTTTACTGATATTGTGCAGCAGCTTAGAACATGCCACTTTTGAACTATTCTGAACTTCAATGACACAGTTTATGAAAAGAGCAAATAAGATATAATCAGCAAGATATTTCTCTCTTTTAATGTAGCATCAGTTAGAAACACTTTTGTAATTCAAGGCTTTAAAATGAACATCTTTGGATCATACACTTATTTCTGAAACATGATAGAATTTTTATGTAGCTCTTAATAATTCAGTGAAACACATCATTTTGCTCTTTTAAATATCAAAATGAAACAGCATCTGTAATGGATGTTACACGTATTCCATCCCTTTTAAAGAGTACGGCAAATCCAGACGTCAATTATTCTGACCATAAACTTCAGCAGTTCAACAGAAAGACTAATGATTCTGATTAGGAACAACAGTCTGGCTCTCACTATCTGGTATAATGGATATATTCTGTGCAATTCTTCAGTGTCATATTCTTTGGGTGTCAAACTACACAGCATTTGATGTCCCTTGTGCCTGAAACAAGCCTTGCGTCAATCCCATTCTAATTAGCATAGAATGAGAGGATACATTAGACATTTTTAGGTAAATTTCCAAAGGGAAAGAAGTCTTACTTCGCACTGACAACCCTTTAAACACAGTTCACTTGCTTTCCACCTTTTCCCCCCGGGAGGTCTGTATGAAAGAGGTGACAAAAGGCGAAGGTGGTGTCTTGGTGTCCAACATCCAATTATCGCCCGTACTCTTGTTCAGCAGATGTGATTTGCGTGTCACTGGTGGGTACTCCCGCGGTAATGAACCCAGTTTTGCATTACCGTACTTATGGGATATGCTGACCTTTGTCATTTTAACTGAAGTCAAACCTCTTTTCCCCCCATTGCTTCGCAGGTCTAGCCAAGCCCATGGGTCTGGTGGAGGGTCCTGGAGGTCTAGGACAGGGCGGTGCAGCTGCCACGCTGGGGGAGGACAGCCGAGAGAGCGAAGGGAGGTACGAGGAGTACGGCTACAATGCCCAACTAAGTGACCGCATCTCTTTGGACAGGAACATTCCGGACTACAGGCCGAAAAAGTGAGTATGCTGCAATGACTTTAAACACAGAACATGCCCTTGGAGGTTGAGATAAGAATAGACGTCTAGGTGAGCCGCAGTGTGCAAAGGCATTTGTTCTACTCTGGCACACACTCCTAGAAAAGGCTGAAATTTCATTTGTCTGATGCATTCGATTTATTTTTCAGATGTTTGTACACTGTAAAAAAAAAAAAAAAAAAAGGAATTGTTGGTTTAACTTAAAAAAGTAAGTTACCTGGTTGCTTTAAAATTTTGAGTTCATTGAAATAAAAAATTTGAGTTAACACAATGAAGGTGATTGGTTTAATCAACAGAAACTCATGTTATCTGAACCACATGAATTAAGTTGATTTGACAAAAGAAAAAAAATGTGATAACAAATTTACAGTATACTAATGTCATTTTAGTACCATTGAGACACTTATGGTTTTCATTAATTAGTTTGAATTTGTTTTTATTTTCAATTTTAATTTTATTTTTTGTTAGTTTTATTAATTTTGTTGTGTATTTTTGTCTTTTTTTTTACATGTCTATATAGTTTTTATTCATTTTTATTTTAGTTTTAGTTGGTTTAGTACATCAAGTTAAACTAAATTAAAATGACAAATGTTTCTTTGGAATAAAATAAGTTCAATTTTTAAAATGTTTTTTTTTTTTTAAATCTTTTTTTAATCTAGTTAACGTTTTTTTTTTATTTCAAATAACAAAAATGGTTTTAGTTTTAGTATTAATGGTTTTAGTTTTAGTAACTATAATAACCCTTTTTTTTTTTTGCATTGAAAATATGAAGCAATTAAATTCCACATATTCTTTAGGAGATTGTTCAAAATTCTGTCATTATTTACTAACCCTAATGTCATTCCAAACATATATTACTCTCTTCTGTGGAACACAAGAGAAAAAGATTTGTATACATTGTTTTATTTATTTAATTACCTACTTTTTATATCTTTCACCTTTTTTCTTGCCATATAGCTGTGGTAGCTATAGCATGGCGTTAAACTATAAACAAACAAACAATTTTTTTTCTCCGTTAAAAATGAAAGTTAATTGGGTCCGATGTTGATTTGGATCCCATTGACTTTCATTGTATGGATAAAAATTGTTAAACTGTTCCTCAAAATATCTTCTTTTATGATCAAAAGTAGAAAGAAAGGTTTGTAATATATGTTTGGAACGACATGAGGCTGAACAGAATTTTCTTTTTTTGATTAACTATCACTTTAATTATTTACAGAAACTGTTCACAAGATATTTGAGAACATTCACTCCATTTTGTGATATGTTTTGAAGGAAAAGTAAAATTTGGAGTGATGTGCAACAAAATGCGACTTTATTGGCTGCTTTGACCTGTCCTGCCATAAATGCCATGGCCCAACTACACTGCAGCGTTGATTTTCAGACAGCGTTATACAAAGGAAAGGGGTTTATAAATAGCCCAGTGGCTGAATCACTCCCCACATTTTAGCATTGCAACGCCCTTCAGGGAAGAAGCACATTAATAGAGTCAATAGCTAGCAGTGAAAAAGCATTGTGTTAGACAAAGGAAATATCACTGTGTGGAATGTCCCTGCCCACTAGGATAGTGTTAATGGTAGGAATGTTAATAATGCAGAAATAGTCCAGGGGTATTTTATATCAGGGCAAAACGACCTTAGAAACAGCACTGGAATATTAATGGTCATTCATACTAAGTTATATATTTAGAACATGACTCAAACACAGATCCAGTGATTGAGAGGAGATAATATAGGCTATCCATATCTGCTTTTGATAGCTAGCTTGGTTTGTTGTGATTAATGGTGGTCAACTTTAAAAACTAAAGATAAAAATATGCATTTTGCTTTTATCATACTGATGGGTCTGTGTCTCATTTAAGCCACTGTAGATGATGGAAGTTGTCTTGCTATTGCTATTCTGATGCCTCTGTAGTTGTTATGATTCAAGCTGTGTGTAAATCACGATTCATTGTGTGTGTGCATCTTGGCAAAAATGCTTCCTGCTTGCATCGCTGATAAACACAATCATTCACGCTCCTGTACACATAAATGTGTTACCTAAGATATCTCCGTCTGACTTGCACAATCCAAGCCATCACAAATCCGACCCTCACTCTGCACAAGGGGAAGGAACTATTATACACCTCTGTGAGAATGAAAACATAATTGTAATAATGATTTCTTTAACACGTACTGTAGGTAGAGAATTGTGATAAATAATTCACATGCTCCTTGTTTGGTAAGAAACATGACAAATATAAATGAACATGTCGGCTTGCAGTCTTTACTTTCATAATTGTGCTAGTAACACTGTGAAATGTGTTTGTATCATTCTCATTGCTTACATATAAAGCATTTATCACTTTAGATATATTGTTATACTACTGAGATTCAGTAGCATAACAACTTTAACATATTTTGAAGCGTTAACATAAATGATCTACACAGAATGAAGAGCTGTTCATTTGAAACAATACCTTGCCCGGGAGCATTGAAAAGAGCGTGGCTGTTTGTTCGTTTCCAAAAGTGAAAATTAATTCTCACTGTCCCTGTTTACACTTGGTATTACAGTTTTTCCTCAATCGATTTGACACATTTCTCCAAACTCAGGTCACTGTTCTCAAAACAGTTAAAGGTGCCCTAGAACACTATTTCACAAGATGTAATATAAGTCTACGGTGTCCCCAGAATGTGTCTGTGAAGTTTCAGCTCAAAATACCCCATAGATTTTTTATTATACCATGTTTTACCTGCCTATTTTGGGGTGTAATTAAAAATGCGCCGATTCAGTGCGTGTACACCTTTAAATGCTTGTGCTCCCTGCCCCCAAGCTCGCAAGAGTCGCAACTCTATAATACATTGCATAAACAATAGAATAAGTTCACACAGCTAATATAACTCTCAAAATGGATCTTTACAAAGTGTTCGTGATGCAGCATATCAGATCACCTAAGTATGGTAATTATTTTTATGGATGTTTACATTTGATTCTGAATGAGTTTGATAATGCTCTGTGGCTAACGGGGCTAATGCTACACTGTTGGAGAGATTTATAAAGAATGAAGATGCGTTTATGAATTATACAGACTGCAAGCATTTAAAAATGAAAATAACGACATGGCTCTGGTCTCTGTGAATACGGTAAGAAACAATGGTAACTTTAACCACATTTAACAGTACATTAGCAACATGCTCACGAAACATTTAGAAAGACAATTTACAAATATCACTAAATATATCATGATATCATGCATCATGAACAGTTATTATCGATCCATCTGCCATTTTCGCTATGCGCTATCGCTAGAACGTCTGATGATTCGGCTGTGCATCTCCACAATGTTAATACCGGCTTGCCTTGAACATGGGCTGGTATATGCAAATGTTGGGGGTGTACATATTAATGATCCCGACTGTTGCGTCACAGTCGGTGTTATGTTGAGATTCGCCTGTTTTTCCGTGGTGTTTTTCACGCACAAGATTTACATATGAAGGAGGAAACAATGGTGTTTGAGGCTCATGGTATGTCATTTCCATGTACAGAACCCAAGGTAAATTCAATTTTAAATTCTAGGGCACCTTTAACACAGTAATCTGAACACTTTGTAATTGTAAATTTTCCTTCATTTCATGCTAATTTTAAATCACATGCATCATTTTCTCAAAACACTGTGCACAAAATTCCCAAATGTTTTCACAGTAGTTCATACATCCAACGAAAACTTTAATATATCAGGCGAAAACAATTGCAGCTCTTTTTATTGGTTTTACAAAAAACAAATTTCCTAATTGTTTACACAGCTATCTCGATTACAAAAACTATAAAGGGGAAAGAAAAACAACAACAACAAAGAAGAAGAATGGGAAAAGGAAGAGATGTAAGACTGAGAGGTTTTGGAGGGGATAGAGGAAGGGTAATACTGAGAGGGAGAGGAGCAGTGAATGAGGTAGAAAGAGATATAGGGGAAAGGAATAGATATAGGAAGAGGAGATGGAGCAAGAAGAGTTGAGGATGTAGGAGAAGCAAGAAGAGCTGAGGATGTAGAAAGACGAGAAGAGGCCAGAGTAGAGGGAGAAGATATGGTAGAGTGGAAGGCAATGATATTAGTGGAAAGTGCAAGAGAGGGAAAGAGAAGAGCAAGGTGTAAGAGGAGGGAGGAGAGGTAGAAGATAGGGTGCAGACGAGTTTCAAATGAAATCAGAGCCAACCTAATTGCCCATGTCATAAATTAAGTTTTTTCCTTGAGAAAAGCTGGACAGATAGTTCAGCCCAATATAAACATTTTGCCACAGTCAATGTCCCTGGACAATAAGTGCTCCAATCCACTGATGGTGTGGCACACAACACTGTCTTGGAGCCGCACAACACAGAAAGGCTTCTAAATTGTTCAAACTCCCTCAACGAAATTATCTTTCCACAGGGTGATCAGGAGCAAACTGAGCAAAATTGTGTAGTTGTGTGGGACAATTTTGGTTTGAAGATGAAAAACGTACCAAGCACAATGTTCTCTCACCGTTCCTGATTTCTAACGTCCTGTGGATATTAGAGCAGAAACGAAAGCTGCTGCTCTCTGTGTGTTTTTCCGTCTCCGGTCGCGTTCATATGTAAATTCCATGAGCTTATTTCGTCCATTAGGTTGAAGGATCTGCAAAAGAGCCCATATATTGACCCACCCATAGACCATCCCCTTGAAAAAATCAGGACAAAAGTGGTTTAAAGTGTACAAAAGAGATGGATTAAAACACCAGGTGTAAACGGGTATGTGTCTGCCTCGTCTACTTGTGATCTGATTGACCAAAACGCATCTTAATACCAGGTCTAAACAGGGCCATTAAATGTGTGACCAGATCCTTCTCACTAGGCTGCTTTTCACCAATAGTGTAAGTTCTTTACAACATCCTTCAGTCTCTATTCCCCCTGAACAGCAAACAAAAAACTGAGGAAAGTACACAACCCTCAAATGTTTGGGGTCAGGAAGATTTTTAAACTCTTTTTAATACTTATATTCAGCAAGGATCCATTAAATCAGTTAAAAGTGACAGTCAAGACATTTGCAATGTTATAAAAAGATTTCAAATATTCATCAAAGAATCCTGAAAAAAGGTATCATGGTTTGCACAAATATTTTAAAGGGTTAGTTCACCCAAAAGTGAAATTTCTGTCATTAATTACTCACCCTCATGTCGTCCCAAACTTGTAAGACCTTCGTTCATCTTCGGAACACAAATTAAGATATTTGATGAAATCCGAGGGTATCTGAACCACACATAGGCAGCAACGTCATTGCACCTTTTGAGGTCCAGAAAGACATTAAAGACATTGTTAAAATAGTCAATGTGACTGCAGTGGTTCAACCTTTCAGCATTCAGCCAGCAGCATTGAGCCTCAGAGTGGTCTGTTCCTCTGACGCAAATCCCATGCAAACAGTTGTGTTGATGTGTTATTTGGCTAATTGAGGAGTCATTCTCCAAAGGTCTTTGATGTCCAGAAGGGGCAGTGCATTGATGGCCATTTCTCTGTAATGTATATTTAATTGCAGATCTACAGGATACCTTGTTCTTCACTCTGTCTGGCCGAAGGTCTAATTGATGCGTTTTCTCAAATAAAGGCTGCATATTTTTATGCAGGCACAAGAAAAATAGTCTCTTAAAAAGGTCAAGCTGACCTTAGCTCAAAGTACTTGACACAAATTAATTTACCACCAACCAAAGAAAACAAATCGATATAACTACATCAAGGAGCCATTTTATTATTGACTCAGCAAAGGATGAAGCAGGAAACTGAATAAGGAGATTGAACAATCACAAATGAATGAAATTTATTGGCACATTGTGCATATGGAGAGTGTTTCTGTATTGAGACAATGTGTGTAAAAGAATCAATGGATTCCTATTTTGAGCCTTTATTTAGCAGGAATGAGATCAAAAAGGTGTTGAGATCTATCAACACTCCTTTTTCTTCTACTGATGAGAACTAATCAGTGAAAACATGGTGTAGTGACGAGGCAAATTATGTTTTTTTTTAGCAGAGGTATATGATCACAATCAGAGAGCTGCTTCTAGACTGGAACCAGAATGGAAAGAAAGTGTTAGAGGTTAATGTGAAGTCTTATGGAGAGAAATGATTCAGGGAGAGGCAGAGAGAGAGATGGGAATACGTCTTAATCTAGGTGTCTGTTTCTGTCATGCTTTGTTCCAGGTCAAATTATGATAACTGGACAGCCAGCTTTGGCTCTATTTCACATGGATGAGTCCATCTCTCATCCTGTTACAGCCCGCAGCTGCCTGCCCCGTCCAGCGGTACAAATTCAGACTTGAGCAATGGCCTAGATTGCAGGTAGTAACTAGAGCAATGAAACTGTAACATTACTTATGGTCGTGAAGCTAAATGAATACATGACACAGCGCAGCCCACATTGTATGGAAAAGCATCTCTTTCATTTGAAATGGCCATATATATATATGTGTGTGTGTATATGTAGAAATATATATATATATGTGCACTAACGTATATATATTATAATATATATACACACACACAGTGTTGGGGAAAGTTACTTTTAAAAGTAATGCATTACAACATTGCGTTACTCCCTAAAAAAGTAACTAATTGCGTTAGTTACTTTTTATGAAAAGTAATGCATTACATTACTTTTGCATTATTTTTCTCACCTGGGCTGGGCTTGGTTGTTTGTTTTTCAATAATAACAAAAAAAGTTCTATTTTTGGCAAATGTTAAGGCCCTTTCACACCAAAAGTGAAATTTATAAGCCTCAGGTTGAAGAAAATGCATATTTATGCTTGTACAGTCAATAAATCTGAAAAAGTAACTTGAGTTACTTATTTGAAAAGTAACTTAGATATTTTGTTGTAAATTGAAAAAAATAATGCATTACTTTACTAGTTACTTGAAAAAGTAATCTGATTACATAACTCAAGTTACTTGTAATGCGTTACCCCCATAGACTGTAAACAAATATGGACATAGTGTTTGTCTGAAGAGCATTTTCGAAACCTAAAGCCGGCCGTTGCCATTTTTGCAGCGTGCCATCGCGCGTCACTCCCGGATAACAGTGGGATGTGGGTGGAGCTGAGGTGACGTTACGGCAACAGACAAACGGCTAGTGGTGACAGCAGCGGCAATCCACCTGTCACTCAAGTGACCGCTCCCTTAATTATGCAGAACTTTAAGGCTTAATATAATTTATGCGGATGAGTTATAAAAAATTCACCCCCCTCACAGTTGTCATGAAAGGCAAAATTGGCTATATAGACCAAAACCACAATTTGTACCAGGCTGTAAACATGTTTTTTTTCTGCTGTAAAGTTGGCAGTTGTAAAGCATTTTAACATGAGATTCAATGAGAGTCTGCTCTCTTTTGAAGCCTGTCCCTAGCAGCCAGTCGATGAATTGCAGTTTAAGTCTCTTCTGTATTGGCTTCAAGAGAAACACGGGGAAGTTGCTGCTTGGTTACCCCCAACACTGTGTATATATATGATCACATGGTCACTATCATAATTTGTTTATGCACTGGATATTAACCATAGCTGTATGTTCATTTTAGTACAGTCTAACTGATATAATATAATATAATATAATATAATATAATAATATTACAGTTTTAACCTTGTGTGTAAACTTTTGTTATCATGATTTTTATATGTTGTAGATGTTTATGAATATTTGTACTCAAACAATCAAAGATTACAAATGATTAAAAATAAGCTTGTTTTCAAGTGTTGATGTGTTGTTTTTGCACAATTGTGATTTCACCTGAATGCAGCGGTGCTTTTCTTTGTGATAACACGTAGAAGGATTTACTTGGATTTATTTTATGTATTCATGCACATTTTGCGGAAAAATACAGCTGGTGACATCAGTTTTGTATTCATGTTGCTTTGCATGAGCAATTGAGGAAGAAAAAAAAATAAGGGATTGGAAAAACAGCAACCTGCTGGGAAGCAGAAAAAAATGCTTTAATGGCCTGATCAATCAAACCTTCCTTATGCTGCGATGGCTGCAAAACTACATGGTATTAGAGGACTGTTATAAATATCCTTGAATGATATTTGCACAGCTGTCACTGTTGAAACTATCATAATATTTTGTTTTTTTATGCACTGGATGTTAGCCATAGCTGCAAGCTCGCTTTAGTACATTCTGATTTAAGCAATATTCCATAATCATGCAATCCTAGAATTGATCATTTGACTTTTTTTTTTTAACTCTGTAGTTTGGATAAAAGTGTCTGCTAAATGAGTAAATGTAAGTATTGTTTTAGTATCACTGAGATTCTATTATAGTTTTTCTTAATAGTTTCAATTAGATTTTATTTTTTTCTGTTTTCATTTTAAGTTTTTTTGTGATTTTGTTGTGCATGTTTTGATTATCTATATAGTTTTTGATAATTTTTATATCAGTTGAAGTTTTACTACATTTTTAACTAAATGAAAATGAGAAATATGGCAACTTGCTTTTTTGTATTTTATTTCAAGTAACAATTTTTTTTAATTTATTTTTTTATGGTTTTTGTTTTAGTTAAAGCCACTTTTTTCATTGGAATATTGCCGGATTTATTATAAATGATTCATCTGTGCACATCATTAGTTTTCTAATTCATGTGCCATCATAATATTTAATAAAAACAACTTCTCCTCCCTCTTAGCCAAGTCTATTTGTATAGTGTACTCATTGTTTGCATATAGTTTATAGATAAAACTGGGATTTTTTTTAAAACCTAATGTGAATTGTGTTTTGAACATCTTTGGAATAAACCTACTCTTAGTGTTGCATCATTTCAGGCTGACTGTTCTCCACCTGCAGGTAAAATACTGAACATCACCATTACTGACTCACTATGTCTACGTGGCTCTTTCACACGTGTGAGTGTGTGGGTGCAAGTGTGTAAATTCCCACAGGGAAAGCTGTTGCTCCAGATTGGGTGAGGGGATTTTCACTGAGGGGGGCAGAGCCATTAAATATTATTGACTGGCAGCAGGGGGATCAAGGAACATTATCCATTTCTTTAAGGAGGATATTATTATTATTATTTTTTTAATTTTATTTTTATTTTCAGTTTAATGGACTTGAGGAATTCTTAGTAATGCATATCTTAAGAAATATAGGTTTTTATGCTGGTTTGTCTGTATACTTTTATATAACTTAAACATTATACAACACAGGAATCATTCTGCTCTTTTTCATGATGAAGATCAGTAAATGTTACCCAACTACAGAGGTAAGCAATGTTAGCCTAACAGGCAACTAGCTAAGTTCTGTAGTCTAAACCAGGGGTTCTCAACTTTAGCCTTCGAGGTTCACTTTCCAGCAGAGTTTAGCTCCAACCTTACGAGTAATCCTGAAGACATTGATTAGCTTGTTTAGTTGTGTTCAGGGCTTGACATTAACTTTTTTGCTCACCAGCCACTGTGGCTAGTGGTTTTCCAAATTTAGCCACTCAGCATTTTCACTGGCCACAATTTTGTTGTTGTTTTTAGGGGTGTGACAATACACTTAGCTCACATGACAATATTGGAAAGTCACACAATGCAAAACAATGCTGGTGCATTTTGAAACTAATCTAGGGCTGTCATTATTGATTATTTCGGTAATCAAGTAACCAGTTTTGATGATTAATTGAGTAATCAGATCAGAATTTTTTTTTTTTTGTGGTAATAAAATTAGACTTAAGTGAACAATACCCTTTAAAATGACTTAAATGCATATTTAAAAAAGAGGCAATAATAATTGGTTTAAATAAAGTATCAAAAGCAAGTAATAATTTATTTTATTGAATATCACTGTTAAAATACATAGTGTAATATATGGTATATAGTAATATATTATAAAAATGCCTGCAGAGGGCGCCAATGGCCTGGTGATTGTTGTTGTTACAGTTTACAGCATGATCAAATTCTTGTTTAATATTGGCCAAACAACATTTAATTCAAATGTCCACTTAATCTTTAATATTTGGTCTTTACAATAGAAATGTTACAGCCACTGTAATTTCTTGAACAAGAATATGTGGACATCAAAACATGCAAACTCGAAGCGAGGGTTTAAACTTATATTTTGAAATTGCGATAAACAACAATCTGCATATTTAGAAACATAATGATGTATTTTCCTGTATTGGTGTAGGTTTATAAATGATTTACTTTACAAATCTGGTGAAATTACGCACGTTGTGTTCTCAGACGGTATAAGCGACCCAAACTCACAGCATATGCAGAGATGGAGTTTGTTAACCGAGTTGCTGAGATGCACTCTGGGCATATACATTTACTCTGAAACCCTCAGCGCATATATTAATTTAATTTAATATAAAATTTGGCAGGTCAAGCCCTGGTTGTATTTGATTAGGGTTGAAGCTAAGCTCTTTAGGTAAGTGGACCTCAAAGACAGTGTTGGGGAAAGTTACTTTTAAAAGTACAGTATTGCGTTACTCCCTAAAAAAGTAATGAATTGTGTTACTTCGTTACTTTTTATGAAAAGTAATGCATTACATTACTTTTGCGTTACTTTTTCTCACCTGGGCCGGGCTTGCTTGATTGTTTTTTGATAACAACAACAAAAAGTTCTATTTTTGGCAAATGTAAAGGCCCTTTCACATCATAAGTGAAATGAATAAGCCTCATGCAGGCTGAAGAAAAGGCATATTTACGCCTGTACAGTAGAGGGCGCAGCTCAAACAAACCTTTCAGCTGTGCTGCCATTCTGGATTAAAGAAGAATAGGATACAGGAGAAGGAAGTTCAACACTCATATTTCTAAATCTAATCTAAAGTATTTTTTGCTCATTAGTATGGTTGAATTAGATCATTAAAAGTCAGCAGCAAAGACATTGATTAAATACAATTATTACAGGTTTCCGTAAAATTCTGAGATTGCATTTCACTGTTTTTATTGAAGAATTGGAGGAATACTGAATGTTTTTGTGCAAGTGAGATGATTCACATTTAGTCTAGAGCTACAATAACCATCATGTTTACACAGCACACACAACACCTCTGCACTTTATTTCTCTTAACATGGGGACAGGTGAGCTGTCAGTCAATAAATGTGAAAAAGTAACTTGAGTTACTTATTTGAAAAAGTAACTTAGATATTTTGTTGTAAATTGGAAAAGTAATGCGTTAGTTTACTAGTTACTTGAAAAAGTAATCTGATTTTGTTACTTGTAATGCATTTCCCCTAACACTGCTCAAAGACCAGAGTTGAGAAACCCTGGTCTAGACTATACCATGGAATTAGACCGCATCTCATCCCTTCAACCGCATACCTCCTCTCTAAACCTCCATCTTTCAAAGTCAATGCTGCAAACCCCAGTGCATAGTATGATTGACGGGTAGAGGTGCGACTCCAGGTTTTCTGATAGGCTATAACACACAAGCCGCGGTCAGATCCTTTTTGCTGTTTACAGAGCCTTGGGCTAAAACAAAGGCTTTTGTGATTTCTCAGGACACCTGCAGTATTTCAGTGATATCTGTCAGACAGGAACATTTTATGCTTGTTTATTTTTTTTTTAAAAAGCCTTCGCCATTCAACATTCAGCATAAACAAACCAGTATTTGTGTTAGAATGATAGTATGATTGTGTTAGACTAGGCATAATTGTCTGCTGTCCTCAAATCTTACAGGAAAATAATTTATGGAGGCTGTAATGAAAGAAATTCCCATGCATAAATTGCCACACTCACTGTTTTAGTGGACCATTAGTCCATCTGTAATTGTTGTTTTGCAGCATGAACGAAAAAATGTCCTCATCTGACACACTGTTTGGACACACTCTTCATATTCAAATAGTTCTGCTGAAATATATATATATATATATATATATATATATAATGTGTAGGGAGCATATTATATATATATATATATATGTGTGTGTGTGTGTGTGTATATATATATTACTGTACCGATGCTCATTATTAACTAATACCAGTTCATCTTCTAGCTCAAAATAAGTTTTTATGCAATAACAATGTACATATATGCTTTTATTGTCTTGGTTGTGTGTAATTCGATAAATGTTTTGTTCACTATACCTTTTTGTGAGCAGACAACTTTGGTATTCTTCAATAATGTGATTGCCCAGAGAATTTTAATCTGCTAAATGCCAAACCTAGTCTCTGTAATCGTATTTTATGAAATATAACCTATTCCTGAGCTCCATAATCCTCAGCCATATTAAAAGAGCTGAGAGTAAAGTCCACATGGGCAGGAGCCTCATGCTGTTTTCCCAGAGCTCAGGACGGATAGGGAGAGATTTCACAGTGACATGTTGATCAAGAACTTATGGTTGCCATAGTAACTAGTCAGCATTTATTACATACAGTGTGAAATAAAGGCTATGTTGGCATGTCTCAATTTTTCCCACAAGATACAGGTAAATGTGGGAATGAATTTAGGGGCTTGTCAGCTTTTGTCAATAGCTAGAATGCAGAAGTGTTAGCAACACAGTCAATATGCGCATATCTTTTGGTGGCAAGACAACTAATCTTACGTTTTGAGACTTGAGGTTGTATTATATTTCTTTGGCGCCTATGTACCTTGTACTAATATAAGAACTCCTCTAGTGGTCTTAAATGTAATAAAATGCTTTATGTTTCTAATATAGCCCAGTAAGACTATATAACTGGCATATCATGAAATTCTTATTGTCTTGACTTGAGCTGTGATGACGTATTGACTGAAATTCAATGGGGTTTGAGTCCTGCTCACAATGTGGAGAATAATGCAGCCTCTCCCTTTATGTGTGACATTTTTAATTTTCTTAAGGCAAGACACCACAGGTGAATAAGAAATTATTAATCACCACACATTTTGACAACTGTTTTGTATTACAGGTTTTCTGAAATTATATGTTTAAATATGGAAATGAGGCATTGTCTAATTAAATACGCAAAAATGAGCATACATTTCCAGAACAGAAATCTGAACATTGAATTAAGCCAGGTTGAAAATTCTTGTTTCGTTTTGTTGACATATTAGAGTTAGAGGTTTTTACAAAGTGGTTTTCTGAAACGTTTTGTTTAAATATACAAATGACTAGTGGTAAACCAATATATATCGCCCAGGGCTGACATATCGGCTGATATTTGGAATTTTTAAATATCGGTATTAGCCGATAAGTTTTTCTGCTTGGCCGATGTCTCAGAAGCGGGACTTTTATTTTGACGGCGCTGAGAAACCCTGTTGTGTTGATTTCCTTTTTATTAATAACTTTTTTTTTTTTTTTAACAATTTCTTTATTTGTGAAAAATACTGTCATAGAATTGTAAAATCAAGAAGTTACCATCTAAAGTATAAGTCTGTTTATTTTACAGATTTATTTTTTAATTAATTAAACTCAACCATGTTAAACTACGAAGATATAAGAAAATGAAACACAGGAAACTGAGGGCTTTCCACACTAAGAAATAGGTATCATTCGACCAAATGAGTTATTATCTCATTAAATATGCACACATTTGCATACATTTCTAGAACCAAAATCTAAATATTGAATAAGGCCATATTTCATATTTTTATTTCATTTTGTTGACATATTAGAGTTAAAGTTTTTTAGAAACAGGATTTTGGATATCTCTTTTTATCTATTTTATTTATATCTTTTTATATTTTTCACCATGTTTTTAGGAGTAAAATATTATATAAATCAGGCAAATTATAAATGAACCCCTCTGTAAAATTCTTTAGAATATGATATGAATAAAACTGGAAAGAAACTCATTTTGATTTACATAAATATATATATATATATATATATATAGCTGCAAACTGAACACACTGGTGTCTGTTTTCTCCAGGTGTAAGCAGTTGACCTACACCGATGACCTTCCCCAGATCTCTGTGGTCTTCATCTTTGTGAACGAAGCTCTGTCTGTCATCCTGCGTTCTGTACACAGCGTGGTCAACCACACCCCGGCACACCTGCTCAAAGAAATCATACTGGTGGATGACAACAGTGACAGCGGTAAGGATGCATCCCTTTGTGATTCCTTTAATGATTTTATTTGTTTATTGCTTTGTTTAGTCTGAAACGAATATAGCTGTTAAACCAGTTTCTCCTGTTGCTCCAGACATAAAAGCTTTTATAAAGAAAGTGTACATAAAATGCTGTGTAAATAAACACAGCATGGCATAACGATAAAATATGACTAACCTGTTTTGGTATACGCTACAGTCTGTGTTTTGTCTGAGCAAACAAACATTTTTGTTGCTTGGTTTGAGACTGAGCTTAAAGGCTAAGAAAAAGAAGAAAAATAAACAGCAAGAGACAAACACCTCAAGAGTAAGCCTTTAGGTGTGTACTCTTGCACACAGCTCCAGGTTTATAAATAACCTTTAAAAGAAAAGACAGATTGCTCCTTTTTCTTTTTCTTTGAGACATTCTTACTGTCAGGGGCGGACAGGTGCAAAAAAGTGGCCCTGGACTTTCCGGCACAAAACGGCCCATCACACGGTCCGCAACACCTCACCATAAAACCCACAGATTTTTTTTTTTTTTTACACAACTTAATAACATAAAAATATAAATGCTATTTGTACAGAAATATAAATGCAATTTTTTTTTTTAATTGAAATGCTTATCATTAACATTAATGAATGACTGGCATCCTTCTTTACGTTATAATTTGTCTTTCCTGGTGCACATGGCAAATAGTGAATAATTTAAAAAAATTCAAATCTCTTTTCCATACAGGGAAGTTTAATATCACTAAAGTTCAATACCTACCATTAAATCAGTCCATATATAACAATGCTCTATGGTCTATAAGACTTAGAATGTAGTGCAGAATGTGGACTGTTTTATGGTGTCCACCTGTCCACCTGACTGTTTTATGGTATATAGTGTTTGTCCTTTCAGGATCTTGACAACTGTCATTTTATGGAATAGAGGTCCAGTTGTGGGAAAGAGTGTAAAATTATGAGAAAAAAACAGCATATTAGAATGATTTCTGAAGGATCACATGACTGAGGACTGGAGTAATGATGATGAAAACTCAGCTTTGATCACAGGAATAAATTATATTTTACAATAAATTCACATAGAAAACATCTATTTGAAATTTTATAAATATTTTATAATACTTTTTTTTTTTTTACTGTATTTTTGATCAAATAAATTCAGCCTTCCTCTTTCAAAAACATTAAGTCTTAATTCAAACTTTTGATCTCCAGTTTGTAAAATAATGCATGTGAACTAATTAGCAAATTATATTTTTATTTTAGGCTACTTGAATATGAAATGGGCTATTACCATGTTTTAGTGTAAATTTGAGAATGATAATTTGAGTTTTATGAATAATTTTCAAATGATTGTGAAATTAGAAATGCTCTGCTCGGTTTCTGTGGACAGTAAATCCCGCCTTCTTCGATTTGATTGGATATCGCAAACATTTTGACATTGACGAGCGCTTTTAGACACTAAACGGATTAGTTTTTGCCTCAAGTTGCCGCGCCCGGACGAGCAATTCGTCTGTGCTGTCGGAAGGATATAGACTACATAAATTTACTATAATCCATTCGTCATTACTTTGCAACGGGCCGGCCCACATTGTCCAGCGGCCCACCGGGAAAACTCCCGGTACTCCCGATGGCCAGTCCGCCGCTGCTTACCGTTGCTACTGATCTGGTCAAAATGTGCGCAAGTATTGGACTTACGAAAAGTTGTGATGCTGAACATGTCTGAAAGGTATAGTTCACCCAAAAAATGTCATCATTTACTCCTCCTCAAGTTGTTCCAAACCTGTATGAATTTCTTTGTTCTGCTGAACACAAAGAAAGATGTTTGGAAGAATGTTTGTAACCAAGCAGATCTCTTTATGATTTTAAATGATTTTCATTTTTGGGTGAACTATCCCTTTAATATTTTTCATTGTGACAGCAACTCAACTGTTCTCAAAATAGTGTTTTTTTTGTTTTGTTTTTTTTTTGTAATTTTTTCAGTGTATGTTTTCTGTGTCACATTATTTATAGCATACAGCCTTAAAACCAAGCAAGTAGAGCAATAAATAATCACTCTCTTCTAGAATCTTCTTCATCTCTGTTGGTTGGTAGTTCATTTGAGTGCAGGTTTGGCTTGGGATCATAGAGGTTGCAGGGGATGCACTCATGAGCACCCTTCTGAAACATAAAATGATAAATGGGATACCCTACAGGCTTGCAGACCTCATGGACACGCTTGAACGAAGGCCATGAGACCAAAAGTCTGCATCGAGTGTGCCATTTGACACAGTTCTACTCTCTGAAGTATTGTTTGAAATTCATTTTAGCAAATTGGTTCATTCTGAGGATTAAAATGAAACATTTTAAATCATTTTCTTTGATTCTCAGTAGTTCTCTGAGTCCTGAATTTAACAGAGTTCCCAGAAATTGCTGTGCTGTCTTTTTAGTCTTTACAAAAAAAAAAAAAAAGTATTTATTTGATCAACAATAAGTTAAAAATAAGCTGAAATAATATTGAATAATATTGAAATAATTTATACAAAAAATCTTTTTGGTTCTCGAATCTGATTGGCTGAGAGCTATGCGATATTCCCCCAGTATCAGCACTGGAACCGTTTCACTGCTTGTATCACTCCGCTTGCGGCGACTGTCATGGCAGTTGAACAAATCCACCATATATTTTTTTACAAATACTACTGTTGTTGTGTCACAAAATGTAGTTTTCAGTTTTTTAGGTGAGAATGTAGTTGTTTAGACCTCAAATATAACTCATGTATAAACATAGCGCCTATTTTACAATTTGTTTCGACGCTTCCGCAGATGTGAGCTCCAGGCCGTTAGCAACCATTCAGCGCTCATGTACCTGCAGAGAACAGCTTCATCTCTGTCAGTCCTTTGGGAATTTGCCGCTGGCTCTTATGTAGCTAGTGGTTAAACATGGGATATAATTCATTTGAGGTATATCAAACGGCAATTTTTGGTCTTATTAATCTATTGCTTGTTCCAGAGCAAACCGATTTGGGTTTAGGGGAAAATTAAGATTCATAACTTTATATTTAAGCTATATTTAACGTAAATCCTGTACTAGAGCTTGCTTTTGCATGTTTGACTGATTTGATTGCTTGTGTCTGTTTCCTATTATCTAATGGTTATTGTTGTTAATTTAAATATTATTGTTCAATAAATATAATTTGCTTTATAAATAATATGCCGTATTTGGTATTGAGAAAGGGTCCATTAGTGATTGTGATTTCAACTTCAGTGAAAGTTACATTATTACACCATTAGATGGCAGCAAGGACTGTCGTTATGAGTGAGTCAGTAGCAAATTGAAAGGGACTGGTTGTAAACAAGGAAGCTGTTTTAGCGCTATTGTGGGAAATCTTTTAAAAGGACAAAGACAAAGATATTGCTTTCCTCAGTGGATATTCAAACTTTAATTATGGATATTATGGACATCGACCTGAAGAATGAATGCTATATCAGATGAAGGTAATATACTCCTTTAGTCAATCTCTCTCTCATAATGCAATACTGCTCTACTCTACATAATACAATAAGGGACTCAACGTTCCTTCGTTACTAATTCTAAAGTGACGTTTTAGATTTAGTAACGGAGGCTTGGGCTCAACTGTTAAACTGTCAACTTGAGATTTGAATCCATGGCGGAAGGAAGTAGTTCCTCACAAAAGAGGGTTTTTAAAGACACTCCGTTGGTGTTTCTTATTAATTTACTCACTTGTGCTGTCGAATTGTTGTATTAACGCAATCATTTTAAATTACTGATTTCTAATGTAATATTTTAAAATGTAATTTATTCCTGTGATGGAAAAGCTACATTTTCAACACCTATTACTCCACTCTTCAGTGTCAAAATGTTTATGCTGGTTTGATACTCAAGAAACTTTTTTTTATTATTATCAATGTTGTAAACAGTTTTAGCTGCTTAATATATTTTGTGAAAACAATTCAAAGCTTGTGGTAAGTAAGATTTAAATAATAATACATTTTTATTCAGCAAGGATGCATTAAATTGATCAAAAAATCCTGACAGAAATGTATAATGGTGTCCACAAAAATATTAAGCAGCAAAACCTGTTTTTAGCATTGATAATAATAAGAACCATTATTATTAATTAAACACCAATAATTCTTGATAATAACTGAGCACCAAATCAGCATTTTAGAATGATTTCTGGAGGATCATGTGACACTGAAGACTGGAGTAATGATGCTGAAAATTCAGGAATAAATGACAATTTAAAATATATTAAAATAGAAAACAGGTTTAAATTGTAATAATATTTCACAGTATTACAGTATTTTTGATCACATAAATGCAGCATTAGTGAGCACTTCTTTCAAAAACGTTATTTATTTGTTTTTAATTATACTTTTTCTAAATGCTAGTGTACTCCTAAATGTCCTTTAAGCAGATAGATTTAAAATGTCAATACTTCTTAATCTTGATTGCAAACAAAAAGAGATACCCACACAGGTGGAGCGTTGTGGAGAACGGATGACTTGCAGCACCGCTATCTTCCCAATTTGCTGTTATCTCACTCAGTTAGCTTCTCTGGATGTGGCGTTGACCGTTTCTAATTTCATATGCTAATTTCCTGCTGATGTTTCAGCTTCTTCCAGCTGACATTAAACATTTAACATGCAAAGGTTGCCTGCTTGACCTTTTCTCAGCGCTGTAGCTTGTCGTCTCTGGTTTAGCGCTCACGCCCAAAAAAACAACTGGAAGTACAGGCACCCTCAACACTTGAATAATGAATTGACCTTAGCGAGCGTGTCTCTGTCCCTCTAAGTCTCTTGTCCATTATGAAGATATTTAATAGAGTGCCGTGCTCATGTTACGCTATTCACTGAAGCCAATAAGGTTTTTGTCCTTCTTTTCTGTCCCTCCATCATCCCTGTCTGTTTGGATTAATCTCAGCCGAATCCTGTTATGCAGGGTAACATTTATCCTCACCTTGTGAATAATATTAAAGGACATTGCATCTATTTTTTCTCATCTCATCAGACAGAGAGTTGTATTGCGCCCTTGAAATTCAATTCATTTAGACATTGCTTGTAAACAGATAATAATAGGTTTCAATCCAAATGAGTAGAAATTTAGGCCATTTAGAAGAAGAGTTTGTTTAATACTTTTCAAGGACGTTCTTTTATTTGAGAATCCAGCTAGTAAATGACATCTGGATTTATCCCTAAAAGCAAACTACACAAATAATATCCTAATACATTTGGAATTTAATTGTATATTTAGCCAAGTGCTGTAGATAGCATTAGTGGAGAATAGTTTTTTTTAATCATCATTTACTCACCCTCATGTCATTCCAAACCCCTTTTTTATTTCATGGAACACAAAAGGATATCTATTTGAATTTTCATTTTTGGGTGAACTATCCCTTTAAGCTTTACTTTTACACAAGTGCAATGGCACACACGTACACATGTGCATCCATGAGGAAAATGGCTTTCTTTAATTACATTAATTGCTATTCCAGTGCCATATGCAGCCTTCACTAGTTATTGTGTGTGGTTGTATATCAAGCCAGAGTTCTTGATGTATGCAGATGAAAAATAATAAAACCCCTATGATGATTAAATAAATCAAAGCAATCCCTTTGCCATAGCTCATTTATCTGGATCAGCATGCATTTCAAATATTTTCATAATGCTCAATTTTGATCTGCTGTGCTCCAGAACTTATTTTTGCTTTTCTATTCACAGTATGATGGATGGATATTTGTTCTTTATTGATTGGGGAATGTTTATAAAATATTTCTGCCTCATGATTCTTAATTTCAGTATCATTCAGAACGCACCAGAGGGAATCCTATAACGTTTCTCTCTCTCTCTCTGTGTGTGCTGTTCAACACACACTGAATAGCATTTTGTGCCCGCCCTAATATGGCTGTGTTAAAATAACCAGAGCATAGCTGACACTAAAAGCAGTCAGCGTGAATATAATTTATTAACATATTTACTATACATTCACATTACATTTATTAATTTAGTAGAGACTTTTCTCGAAAGCACTTGAGTGAATCTCACTGAAATAAGAATCCCAAATGTCCAAATCGGATTGCACTCCATAATCAAAAGGAATTAAGAAGTTACATGTAAGAATATATTAAATTATATATATATATATATCTTTAAGATTAAGCACATTTCCCTCATAATTGTCATTTGTGTAATGTAAAAAAAATCACATATATATATATATATATTAACATTACACTAATGACAATTTTGAGGGAAATATGCTTAATCTTAAAGTGGCCCAAATATGCCTTTTCGGATATTACCTTTCATGCAGTTTTTAATATACCTTATTGTGCATGTCAAGGTCTGCAAATTTTCAAAGATCAAAGTGCACGATAAATGGAGTAATTGTCTTCTTAAAGAAAGAATAGATTCTGAATTGCCTGAAAAAAGTCGTCAGTAATTCTCTGCAGTCTTAAAGGATTAGTTCACTTCAGAATTAAAATTTTCTGATAATTTACTCATCCCCATGTCATCCAAAATGTTTATGTCTTTCTTTCTTCAGTCAAAAAGAAATTAAGGTTTTTGAGGAAAACATTCCAGGATTTTTCTCCATATAGTGGACTTCACTGGGGTTCAACAGGTTGAAGGTCCAAATTACAGTTTCAATGCAGCTTCAAAGGGCTCTACACGATCCCAGACGAGGAATAAGGGTCTTATCTAGCGAAACAATCATCATTTTCTAAAATATATATATATATATATATATATATATATATATATATATATATATACTTTTTATCTACAAATGCTCGTCTTACACTGCTCTGTGATGCGCCACGCATTACGTAATCACGTTGGAAAGGTCTTAGGAAATAGTGTTTATGGGCAAATATAGAACATTTCATGTAAAGTAATTTCAAATCATGTTCTTGGGTAATTAAGTCCACTTCTAAGGTTTCCCATTGCACTGAAAGATTGAAATGTTAATCGTTCTTCTGAGCTGATGAATGAGAGGGGAGGTAGTTGTGTGCATCAGTGCCTTAAAGAGTGCTCTGTTCCTCCGTATTCCACTCCCCATAGAAACTAGAGCACTCAGCAACCTGCAGGAAAGAGCCCAAACACTCATCTATCTTTCTAGAGTGTGTGTATATGTGTGCGTGCGTCTCTCTGAGTGTGTGCGTGTTCTCCTTGCACTCCATTTGTTTACCTCCCAGAGTTCTTATTGAATGAGGACAGATAGCTAACTCTGAGAGAGTAAAGGAGTGGGGAGATTCAGGCAGATTGATTTACCATGTCATTTATAGTGCCACTAAAACCTTCTTTTTTCTTTTATGCTGTTAAGTTTATCATACAGGATTCTGCACAAGCCTTTTCCTTAAACCTGAACATTTTTTCAACATTTATTTTTGGTTAGATTCTTGAGTCTAGGGGTGTTTCTTCTGATTTTAGCCATGTGGACTTACTCTTACTAATGTTTAATTTGTTTACTTACATGTAACTGTGAATATAACTATATCACAAAAGAATTGCCTTTGTGGGGGTGGATTTCCTTGCTTCACATGATCTGTTTTTCTCTCGTAGTGGAGCTGAAGTTCAATCTGGATCATTACGTGAATAAGCGATATCCTGGCCTGGTGAAGATCGTGAGGAACAGTAAGAGAGAGGGACTCATACGGGCCAGGATTCACGGCTGGAACGCAGCCACTGCTCCTGTTGTGGGCTTCTTTGACGCCCACGTGGAGTTCAACACAGGCTGGTAAGTGGGATTCTGTCTTTTATTATTTTATGAGGCATTGTCTCGCCACTCAGAGTATCACTGGCATGCTTCTTATGACAAAGGCTTGATTTATCAGAGAATATTCATCATGACATCAATGGTAGCTTAGACTTCAGCGAAGAAAGCAGCCTGATGGATTTTTATCAAAAGCATCTGTCAAAAATGAACTGATAGATTAATGATCTCCGAAATGGATGAATAAGATGTGCCCTAACTTAAATAACATTTTTCCTTTCTGATGTTAATGGGCTTCCCTGCTGAAAAGACCTGCAGGAATTTTCAAGCTGATCACATGCCGTTTAGTCCTGGTTTGGTTGGGACTTGGCATCCAAACTACAACATACACTGGTGACCAATGTATTTTTTAAGTCAATCCAGTAGAGCTGCGCGATTAATCATTAAAAGACTGCAATCTCGATTTAAACAATCACACAATCTTATTCCTAAATGACGATTCGGCTATGTCTATTAAACCCTTGACAAAATCACACCGGAACATTTAAATCTGCGTTCGCGCTGCCGCTGAGCCAGAGAGAGCTGTTGTCATGTATAGGTATGAAACACAAAGGGCCCTATTTTAACAATCTAAGCACATGGTCTAAAGCGCACGGCGCAAGTGCACTTAGGGTATGTCCGAATCCACTTTTTCTAGTTTAATGATGGGAAAAATGGTTGATGCGCCCGGTGCATGGTCTAAAAGGGTTGTTCATATTCTCTTAATGAGTAATGGGTGTGTTTTGGGCGTAACGAGCAATAAACAGAGTCTCATCTCCCATTCCCTTTAAAAGCCAGTTGCGCTCGCACCATGGCAGATTTGCTATTTATATGGCGGAATTTGCAAGCGGAAAAACTGAACGTTTCTCTAGTGAGGAAACAGATCTGCTCATGCGCGAGGTTAAAGCACACAAGCAGACCATCTACGGGAAAAGCCGGATTCCACCAAAGCATTTTTATCTTTATGCACTCAATAATAATCTTTTACATTGTAATCCTTTTATGTTTAATATTTGGCATGTTTGTTTGCTGCTGCACGCCCTTGTGTGTGTAATAAGCAGACGGTACGCTCACCTATAGGTGCATATTACTAACGCGCTCTTTTAATAACAAAAAATATATATATATATATTGTGCCATTGACTTTAGACCAGGTTTCAGTTGGTCAATGGCGCAATATATTTCAGTTGCCTCAAAATAGTAACGCGCCAACAATGCGCCTGAACACACCACGTTTTCAGACCAGCACGCCCAAGGGCGCACAAATGGGCGCAAATGCATTTGCAGGACGTGAAAATGATAAATGGGCTGAAACTAGCAAAAAACACTTGCTTGCGCTTAGCACCGCATTGCGCCGGGTGTATGTTAGGGCCCACACAATTTTTCAAGCACACAGTATTGTTATTTCTGTCTTTCAATAATTCAGATGATCACAGAAGTACTGGGATAAAAGTTTATAGTTCGGATATAAACACTGATGTCTACGGTAGCGATCAAAATAGAGCAGATCCCTTTTTGAAAGTAACTTGACTCTTTAAATAATGATTGTATCATTACATCGTTACGTCACTAGGTGGCGACAAGTGACTGTTAAAAATGTATTTGTCATTAAATCATTGATTCAAGAGATTAATTCAAAAACTCTGATTCAACAAGTGAAGTATGTATTAAATCATTAATTCAAACCAATATTTTTTAAAAAATAATTAATTTTAATAAAATAAACATTTTTAAATAGACTGCAGCCGTTAATAATTTGTCAGAACTTCTAGTAAACTGTTATTTTATTTAGTTGTCTGTTCAGAATCGTGGGAGAATCGTCATCTCAATTTGAAACAAAACAAACAAACAAAAAAACTGTGATTCTCAATTTATCTAGAATCACGCAGCTCTACAATCCAGGTAGAAGAAGAAATCCATTGTTTGTTGCTTCCAAAAACACAAAACAACTCTGATGTGCTGAGACTTGCGCTACCAGCCCGCACTCGCAATCCTTAAATGAACTTAAGCATTCTTCATCTGTCACCTCCTTCAACTCAACAGCAATGAGTTCTCATTAAGGCCTCCCAGAGGAGTATGACCTCCTTTGGGGAATTATGGATTAACCATTAATGAGCTTTTCCTCTTTGTTCCACAACATAAACATTTAATGGAGAGATGATCACTGAATGGGGCCACCGTCTCAGGCACATGATGCTGAATCTGTGGTCGGAAAGACGAGGAGATGCATTCCATTTTTGGAGCACAAATTAAATTTGTTTCATTATCACTTCCCTCGTTCAAAACTTGGATTGCTTTTTCATTTAAATGGGTTTTCCTTCTGTGTGAGCTCCAAATTTAAGGTGTGAAATGAGACAGTCGGAAATTAAACGCGTTTTAGTTTTATATTTAAAAGGAGTCGTATCAAGTAATTTATTATTTTCTTCCTTAAGCATTCCCCTAACGTTCATTTTTTTATTGTAATTTTGTTATTCATACTGATTTTCCACCCTCTGTCTGGCTCTTAGAAATAAACAGTGTGTGTGTTGCTACTGAGCCTTTAAGAAACACCCTCTTCACATGTAAAATGAGCAGAAGTTTTGAAAATGTGCATATATTTTCATAGTACATCAAGGTCTTGTATGTCAAAGGATCGAGGAAAATGTGATTTTCCTAATGATGTGGCACCTATTAACATATCTCAGCTCAAAAATAAAATGTGTTCAGATCTGTGATGAACTCCTCTCCTTATGTCAGCACCAGCCTATCCTTTTGGTTGCCACCCTGTCGTTGTCAAATAGTACCGCTTGACCTGGGACTTAGTTATTGTTAGTTATTGTACCATCTGATCTTTCCATTAAAATGTTGTTTGTTTTGTTTAAAATATGTTCCACATTTAATGAGAAATATTTTTGCATTTATAGAAACATCACATGTTAAACTTTGAAGTAACTTGACATAATCACACTTACAAGCACAGCTTCAAAGGAAAGTTGATTTGATATTGGCAGTATATATTGTGCGATGCAGGAGGGTTGACAATTAGCACTTTGATGTGTATGTTTCAAAGTAACCGGAGGCAACTAACAGAATTCCAAAGAGGCCAATTAGTCAATATCTGAACTGCAAGAGCTTCGGTCACAGAAACTGTGAAGTATTTCATACATGCTAAGAACCCTCAAGTCATCACAAACCTGTATGATATTCTTTCTTTTGTGGAAGACAAAAGAAGATATTCTGAAGAATGTTTCAGCGTTTTTGGACCCCTTTGAATTTTATTGTATGGGCAAAAGTGTAATGATTCCACTGAAGGTCAGTTGAAGAACCCAATTGTAGTTTCTTCTTTTTCTTTTTTTCACATTTATTACCATAAATGTGAACTAAATACAAAATAGTGATGAGCGATTTCGAAACACTGCTTCATGAAGCTTCAAAACCTGTTTCAAAACCTTGTTTCGAATCAGTGGTTCAGAGCATGTATCAAACTGCCAAAGTCACATGATTTCAGAAAACGAGGCTTAGTTACGTCATAACTGTTTCGAAACGTTTCAAAATTTCAATGGTTCACTGCTGGGGGGCGATCTCTGGCTGCGTTTACACTGGCACAAAAAATCTGATTTTTTTGCTCACATCTGACACAGATCGGAATTTGTTGCACACGTGTAAACACAAAAATCCACACAAGATCCGATTTTTCCGCATCTGATCTGAGCCACTTCCAAATGTGGTTTTAAATCGGATACATATCCGATCTCTGGACATGTGACTTATGTCTAAACAGGCATATCCGATTCCCCTTGGAAATACAAGCCACCGCAAGGCGAGGGTGACACGTTTGCTTACTAAAAGGTAGCTTTAATGTTGTATTAAGAAGCAGACGTGTCTGTATGCACTCGCACTAAAAATTCGCAGCTTTATTGTTGAGGTAGAAACTTTATATGTCTATCTATTTTTTCCTTGAAAGAAATTGCGCACACACGCGCGCACACACACACATTCAGCAGCTGAATTTCAACCTCTGCCCGGTTATTTTAAAAGAGACCGCCGTGTGTTTTTTATTTTTTATTTTAATAAACCAAAAGCTTCACTGGGTAGGCTACTCTCTGTCTCTCTCTCGTGCGCGCTCTCTCCTTCGCTCGCTCTCGTCATCATTCATTCAAATAAATGTAATCTTACCTGCTACTTTATTTCCCTTCAGAATTCTAGATTTAACGACTGTAGATAAAATAACAAATAAAAAAACTTTATTTTCCAGTTTATATTCGTTCAGTCAGAATTCCCGCTGCAAAACATCCAAGACACTGACAGCTGTTAACTTATCCATTCTGGCAAGTAATCATGACTTGACCACCCAACGTGAAATATATAAATAATTTTAATAGCACGGTCATTCAAAACCCGAGGGTCTACCATGTGCATGTAAAACTAAGTCGCGTCTAAAGTGAATGTAAACACACTGGCCAAAAAATCGGATATGGTCAAAAGATCGTATCTGTGCATTAAGTGCATTAAGACTTGCAGTGTAAATGCAGCCTCTGTGAACCTATGAATCAATCTCTGATCAGTTTTATACAGTTGTAGATGTTTTAATTAGACATTAGTATAATTAAAAGGTATAATAGTAGTTAATAGTCTCTTATTGGCCTGTTTAGTTGAGCCATCCATGGAACAAACAAAACAAGCCCTGAAAATTGATATAAGAACACATATTATACAGACACTTGATATTTAATCTTATTAGATGATTAGTTAATTGCATTTGATAGATTTTACTTTCAATGAAACATTAGCAATGGGTTTGTAAAAGATGTTTTTATGCATATTTGGCCTGAGTTTTTGTTGCATTTACACTGTTCTGACCAGCACATATAGTGATGCTTGTATAGTGCTGTACCTTAAACTAGTGACGGGAGAAGCAAAGCTTTTCGAAGCTTCAAATCAATTGAACCAATTGCTTTGCAAAATGATTCACTGTTTCGAAACATTTGAAACACCACACGCTTACGTTTTGAAACATTTGAAACACCATGTGCTTCGATCGTCAAAATGATGTAAATGCAACAAATACATGCCAAACATGCATAAAACAGCTTTTACAAACAAATTGCAAATGTTTTTATTGAAAGTATAATTTATTGTGCAATTAACTAACCATCTAATACCTTTAAATATTAAATGTCTGTATAATATGTTTTTTATTATTATTATCATTATTATTAATTTTCAGGGCTTGTTTTGTTTGTTTTATGGATGGGTCAGCTAAACAGAGGCTATAAACTACTGTTATTCCTTTTAACTATACAAATACATCATTAAAACGTCTACAAATAAAACTCATCAGAGATCAGGTAATAGACATAGACACTTGTTCAATGATTCACCACTGGGGAGCGATCTCAGTGAATCCGCATGATTCATGGGTTCACAGAGATCGCCCCCAGAGGTGAACCATTGAAAAACGCTTCAAAACAGGTATGACATAACAAAGCCTCATTTACTCAAATCATGTGACTTTGGCAGTTTGAAACATGCTCAGAACCACTGCTTCGAAAACAAAAGATTCATAAAGGTTTCAAAGATTCATGAAGCAGTGTTTCAAAAGCGCCCATCACTACCTTAAACACTTGAGTGTCATGCAGATTGTAATGAGCTTAGATTTTGTGGCTATGTTTACTTCATGAGCATAGTAACTCCTTTAGTGAATCAGGCTCTGAAACAACCCAGACAGTGTGCAAATAAACAGTTATCAGTGTGCACATTTCCAGTCCTTGCTCAAAGTTTTTTCCCTCTCCTAAGAGGAATAGATGGATATTTCACAGTACAGTTGCTAAGTGCCTCAGAAGTAGATCCTCAAAAATGACCACAGACCTGAATCCTCTGTGACCTGAGCTGGAAAAAAAAAACTTTACGTCATGAGCTTCACAAAGCTCAGATTTATGGCAGGGATGTTGTTCCGAATCCTCTTGTTTCCAAGGCCAACACACAAAGGCATAACCTGGTGTATGGAGTGTAAAACCTGGATCCCTGGGCAACGGAAAGGGTATTATGGTCTGACACGTTATCTTTCAACCTTATATCTAGCTCCCGACAGGTTCAGCAAATCTTTTTAACTCTAATCACTGTTGCCATCTTTTATGCACAGAGGGGATCGGTAATATTATGGGTTGCCATTTTATGGAAGTCATGGTTCTACAATGGCCAAGGAATAGGAGACTATACTATATTATGTACACCTGCATGGTACATTTTTCAAAGTGTATGTGTCCACTTATAATTCTCTATATTATATTACATGAATAAGTTTTACCAGATTTTGGCATGGGGGGAATTTTGTAGTCACTCTACTTCACTAGTTGCGTATGTGTAATTTAGCTTGTCGTCTGTAGAGCTCTAGATTGTGAATTATGTAATTTTCTAAAGGTGTTTCAGTCTTCAGTGTGAGTGACACTTGTGGACGGCACATAACAAATTATTCCACAGCCTGTAATTCCACCCTAATTTGAACTTGTCAGCCTGTCAGATTCAAAATGTATTGTGTGTGTGTGTGTGTGTGTGTGTGTGTGTCTGTGTGTGTGTGTGTGTGGCATGAGGATACAGTATACAGCCAGTCCAGTGGGTCATAAATTGGACCTACTATCTCTAACACTAAACCTTTTCTTCAAGACAGAACATAGTGTTCTAAACTCATTCGTTATTCATTTATATGACTTATTGAGGTTGAATTGGAATGACAGGAATAAGCTTTTTTTTTTTAAATATATATATATATATATATATATATATAAGGCCTTCGTTCATCTTCGAAACACAAATTAAGATATTTTTAATAAAATCCGATGGCTCAGTAAGGCCTGCATTGACAGCAAGATAATTAACACTTTCAGATGCCCAGGTACTCCAAGACATATTTAAAACATATTTAAAACAGACATATTTAAAACAGTTCATGTGACTACAGTGGTTCAACCTTAATGTTATGAAGCGACGAGAATATTTTTTGTGCGCCAAAAAAAACTAAATAACAACTTTATTCAACAATATCTAGTGATGGACGATTTCAAAACACTGCTTCATGAAGCTTTGAAGCTTTACAAACCTTTTGTTTCGAATCAGTGGTTCGGAGCGTGTATCAAACTGCCAAAGTCATGTGATTTCAGTAAACGAAGCTTCGTTAGTGTTAGGGTTAGTCATAAGTGTTTTGGAATGTTTCGAAATTTCAATGGTTCACGTGACTTTGGCAGTTTGATACACGCTCCGAACCACTGATTCGAAACAAAAGATTCATAAAGCTTCCTTACTGAGCCATCGGATTTCATCAAAAATATCTTAATTTGTGTTCCGAAGTTGAAAGAAGATCTTACGGGTGTGGAACGACATGAGGGTGAGTAATTAATGACAGAATTTTCATTTTTGGGTGAACTAACCCTTTAACATGAACTAATAATGAACTATTAGATACAGCATTTATTAATCTTTAATGTTAATTTCAACATTTACTAATACATGATTAAAATCAAGAGTTGTATTTCTTAACATTAGTTCATGCACTGTGAACTAACATGAACTAACGATGAACATCTGGATTTTTATTAACTAACGTTAACAAAGAATAATAAATACTATGACAAATGTATTGCTCATAGTTAGTTCATGTTAGTTAATACATTAACTAATGTTAACAAATGAAACCTTATTGTAAAGTGTTACCAATTTAATTAATTTTAATTGCACTTCCATGCAATTCTGCATCTTATTTGCTGCCTCAAATCAAATTCATGTATTTAATTCAATTTTGAATGTCACAACATCCTGTTTTTATGAGCATTTCAGGAATTTTTTTGCATCTTGGTGTTTCTATTTCAGAATTGTTCAGCTGCCTGAGCTGAACAAGATCAACCTTTGCATCGGTCACAATCGGTGTGCATTTCAATATGCATTGTACTGAACATACATGCCTGAATTAAAGCATCTGGCTCCTGACGGAATGTCATTATTTATAAAACATGCTTAACCTTTATAGAGTGGCCCAGCACAGTGTTCGGTAGACTGGCAGAATTAGCTGTGATTGTATGAATACATGAGAAGGCCTCTGTTGAACATTATTGATTATTCAAGACTTGGGTCTTTATTCATCTGCTGTTGAATTCTGAAATGCTAAACGTGCTTGTGTGCGTCATTAGACGGTTGACTAATAATTGATATTGTTGAGCCCTCACCTGTAGGCCTTTTTTTCCCCTAAAAAGTAAGTCCAGCCTCCCTCCGTTGTAACCTTTTGCCCTGTGTCCTATTCTTTCAGTCCCCATTGTTCACTGTAGTATTTGACACAGCGTTTCTCAGATCTCTCATCTCTACCCTTGATCTCTATCTCCCACACCTTTTCTCTCTCTTTCAATTCCTTCCTGCATCTATGCCTCAGGTTTCTGGTGAGCTTTGTTTGATTTAAAGGGAGAAACACAGTGATACATCAGAGAATCTGAAATTTATTATATATGTGGTTCTAGACAGACTCTGAAAATTCAATAGCAACACCAAAAAAAATCAAAGTCCTGTAGGTATATGTCCCACAACAACATATTAGGTTTGGTGCTGCTTGTTTAACAGAAATTACATAATTAATCTTTAAAGGGATAGTTCACACCCACATTATTTATACATCCTTATGTTGTTCCAAACCTTCACACTGTGTCTTCACAAATAAGACTCTTTTCCATATGATTCAGAGTTTAGAGTTTGAAACGGGACCAAATAATAGAAAAACATAGAATGGGCTGGTATGAGTGTTTGAAAGACCTGCATGAAAACCTGAAATCGTTATTTTTTTCTATTCCCTTTAGTCCCATA
This sequence comes from Hypophthalmichthys nobilis, assembly GCA_037950665.1. NCBI lineage: Eukaryota > Metazoa > Chordata > Actinopteri > Cypriniformes > Xenocyprididae > Hypophthalmichthys > Hypophthalmichthys nobilis. The sequence continues at coordinate 9,041,540 of CM075468.1, read as the reverse complement.
AGTGGCACACATATTACACTCTTCACTTTCATCGATTTTGTCTTCTCCTGTGTGTGTGCACGAGGTTCTGCATACATTGTGGAGATCAGATATCCCCACGAGGAAGGTAAAACCTGAAATCATCTGGACTGTGGGAACCTGCCAAGTTTTAGGGGACAGAAAATATCACCAGCTCACTATAAAAACAATAGAAGTAAAAGGAAAATCCCCTCCAAACAAATGTGTGAGTGATGATCGCGTCTACTGGACTCCATCTAGGAACCACAGTGTTTGTATGTGTGCCTACTATTTCAACATGTTTTGGGAACAAATGAATTGAGCTACTTTATCAGTGTATCTGATAAAATGGTATATAAAATGACAGTATATATAAAGGTTTTTTTTAAATTGTAATAATGTAACAAGATTTCTGTTAGGGTTAGGATGTTGATTAGTGCAGGGTTATAGTATTTATAACTAGCTGTATATAAAGATAATAGTCTAAGGAATGTTCGCATATAAGAAAACATACTGTAGGCTTTCAGTTTAATCTTTCAAATTCCTTATACACGATTCTACCATCCTCTCATGTACGACAGCAACAAAAGCTCTGTGCAAACACAAAATTATTGCTGAAATAGATGTAAATTGTGTACAACAAGCTATTTCTAGGCCTTCACTTTTGCTTCAATGGATTTGATAACTGTAGGCATAAATATATTCATAAACAAAGGTGCTGAAACATCCTATTCTTCATATTATGGCAATATAGGATGGCAGAGACTGATAACTGAGATGGATTATGTGGGCCAGAATGTGACCTTGTTGAAGTTGCAGGACTTGGCTGCACTTGCACACACTGGAGAACAAAAGAAGTGTACTGTGTGTGTATGTGTGTGTGTGCGTGCGTGCGCGTGCGTTTTTGTGACAAATCAGGACACAACTTTGCATAATGACATGGGTATGACATAGGTATTACAAGGAGAGGGTGACTTATGAGGACATTACCCCATGTCCCCATTTTTCAAAAGGCTTATAAATCATACAGAATGAGTTTTTTTGAGAAAGTAAAAATGTGCACAGTTTTCTGTGATGGGTAGGTTTAGGTGTAGGGTTGGTGTAGGGCGATAGAAAATACGGTTTGTACGGTATAAAAACCATTACGCCTATGGAATGTCCCCACAATTCACAAAAACAAACCTGTGTGTGTGTGTGTGTGTGTGTGTGTGTGTGTGTACTTGTTTAACCTACATTGTGAGGACCAAATGTCCCCACAAGTATAGTAAAACCTATATAGATTACCTATATTGTGGGGACCGGCCAGCAGAAATTGATTATTATTAAACATATTAAATGATGCTTAATTCAAAATATATACATACAGAAAGTTTTCTGTGATGGGTAGGTTTAGGGGTAGGGTTAGGATTAGGGGACAGTTTGTACAGTATAAAAATCATTATGTCAATGGAGAGTCCCCACAAAGATACTGAAACCTATCATGTGTGTGTGTCTTACAAATACTGTGAGTGCTTGTGTGTTTTAGATGTAATAGAAGTCTCTAGTGTCTCCAGAATGTGTCTGTGAAGTTTCAGCTCAAAATATCCCACAGATCATTTACTATAGCTTTTCAAATTTGTCTCTATTTGTGTGTGAGCAAAAACACGCTGTTTTTCTGTGCATCCCTTTAAATGTGTGCATCCCTTTCCAGAAGAGGGCGAAGCATTAACAGCTCATGCTTCGGATACTCAGCAACAACAAAACTGGAGAATCTCACGCAGCCAAAATATCAGAAAATGTCAGTAGCAGTGTTCAGCCTTACATTGTTCAAACAGGAGTCGGACATTGATAGAGAGACTCAGGAAGAAGTTGCAACTTTTAGAATGCAACTGGACGTTTCTGAATGGCTAGAGGATACATTTATGTAGTTGTTGTGGAGTTAAGCTGATTTAACACTTTACAGCTGACTCTTTAATGTACAAGTGTGTGTTCCATGCAGAGCTACACTTAAATGTGTAAAATTTAAGTTTACTTAATTCATTTGTGTTGGGACTACATTAATCATTTTTGTTGCATTAAATAAAACTGCATAGGTGGACTTTTAGTTCCCAGCATGCTTTAGGACTGAATTGGGAGAGCTTTGATGAAGAGTAGAGGTGGTTAGGTTGTAGGATGATTATATGATGTTTATGGTGTTTGTTGCTTTGTGCAATGAACATAGCTGTGCTAATGTTAGTGCAGTAACAAACTAAAAATATATGTCTAAAATTAAAATAAAATAATTTTGTGTAAAATCAAAAAGTAAAACCAAACAGTATGTGCTCATTCACTTTGTTCATTTTACTTAGTGTAATTTTGACTCAGTGTAGTCAACTGATTACGTTTACTAGCTACTCTAGCTAATCTCAATTTGCATACTTTTACTGCACACAAAATATTTAAATACAGTAACATGCTATAAAACTATCACAGACCCCTTTGTCACATAAGCATTGGCATCAATGTATTACTTTAAGATTCATAATTACTCAATCTTAGGTTGTACATTTAAAATGTTGTTGTCTTTTGTAGCGGCTACTAGGTCCTTGCTAAAAGCCGCTGAGAGACTAAGACAGGGACTGCATTTATGATAGATAAATAAAATATTGGTGAGGCAAAGTACTTCTGATTGCTTTTCTTTATTGCACAGACTGATATTTTGGTAACACTTTAGAATAATGGTCCGTCATTAATAAGTAACTATGTAGGAAGTAATGCAGGACTAATGAGTAGTAATATATTAACACTTCAGCTATTAACTAATATAGAAACAAGCTTAACTAATATCAAATTTAGAAGATAGTTCCTTAATAGCTAATCAATAATTACCTAATGAGATTAGCATTATTAATAACTATTAACTAACTGACAAATTGTAAAGAACATTATTGTGTGTCTGAGACGTAATCAGTCATCGTTTTTACTCTGAATACAGTCATAAAATGCATCATTAATTACTCAAGTGTTACCTAGTCACCATGCAGTAACTAGTAGTGATCTGGACCATTATTTTAAATTGAAAAACATCTTTTTCACTTTAAAATAATGGTCCAGATCACTAGTACTTCTTGAAGAATGACTAGGTACTTGAGAAATAAGTGATGCATTTTATGACCATGTTCCGAGTAAAAAAGGACAATCTTCAAGAACTACTATTGATCTGGACCATTATTTTAAAGTGAAAAAGATGTTTTTCACTTTAAAATAATGGTCCAGATCGCTAGTAGTTCCTGCATAGTGACTAGGTAACACTTGAGTAATTAATGATGCATTTCATGACCACGTTGAGAGTAAAAAAAATATTCACTTTATGTATATATAAATTAATGTTGTGATTAGTTAATTAGTAATTCTTTATAATTTGTCATAGTTACCTATTAGTTCTTAATGATGCCAATCTCATTCTGTAATTACTGATTAGCTAATAAGGAAGTATCTTAGTCCTAAATTTGATATTACTTACTGATTAGTTAAGCTTGTTTCTATATTATTTAATAGTAGTAGCTGAAGTGTTAAAGCAGTACTACTGATTTGTCCTGCATTACTTCCTGCATAGATACTTATTAATGATGGACCATTATTCTAAAGTGTTACCGATATTTCTTGATGGTATAAAGTTTTTTGGTCAACAAAGAATAGATTGTCCCTGCTCACCCCCTCCCCCTACCATTAATCAGTGAACAGGTGACTAATATTCCTATTCTTACGCAACCCCGTGACCCTCACCATGATCATGTGACAAAAGAAAAAAAAAACATTAACACATTCATGTCTACAACACCTTTTATTCACTATCATTTTTCAAATATGTAGGAAATTTTATTCTAAAAGCATGTGTGCACAATTTAAGGCCAATTCACACTCAATAGATGCCAACCTTATTTTCACTGATTGGACATATTGAACCAGCATTTGTTGGGTCTTGAAATGTCTGAGAAGTGACGTACTGTTATTTGGTGATTATCAGCGTTGGTCACTGTCTGTCAGTGCAGTGTGAATTAGCCTTTAAACATTTGACAAACATAGCAATCTAGGAACATACAGATTTCAATGTACTGTACGTTGGGATGCACCGATCCAAGTCTTGCATGCTACATATATAGGATGTGAATTGGAATTCCACGTATGACTTTTCATTTTGCGAAAAGATTTAGATCTGTTTAAATTTGTTTAAGAAATGCATTACTGGTGGTTACCACGGTGATGTCGTGGTGGATCGATTTCTATAAGATAATATCTTATATGTACCACACAGTTGCTTATTGGTTAGAAAGGCACTCTCAAAAATCAATAAAGCATAAATTCGGTAATTAGTGTCACATGCTTCCAAAATAATGATTAATGGGATTCACATTAAAGCCTGACTTTTATTCACTCTGACCTCAGTGTCTCAATGAAAACATTAATCAATACACAGCTTTCACTGGGCTGATCTTTCCAGGAGCCCACATGAACATTTCAAGGAAACCTCCAAGGATTCATGATCTTGTTCCTCTTGGTTTGCCATTCAGTTACACTATTGAAATCACCTTTTCGATTGCTTAATCAATGGTTTTTATAGATGTTTACATTATCTCAGGAAGTGAATCTCAGGATAAAAATGATTTCAAATTTGTCATTTAGCTGACACTTTAATCCAAAACAACTTACAGTATTACATGGACAATGTCAGGCTAAGTGTCTTGCTCAAGGCCACATGATGATAGTTTATAGATTTTATAGATTGTGCAGGGTTTGAACCCACAACCTATTGATTATCAGATCAAATCTTTAACCACTAGGCTGTACCACTAACAGTTTTAAAATGGTTTTAAAACTGTGGTTCACTAAATGGTTTAATTATTTGTATCTGGAGCCAAATATCTAGTAATGTAGGTCAATACTATTTGTGTAGGCTTAATTTGTGTTCTAAGTAAGGTTAGAAATCAAGTGTAGAATTTCTAATAAGCTAATGGAAACATGGGAAAAGAGTGTAAATTAAAAGTATTCTATATGACGCTGATGTACATTATCTGTATGTGATATTGGTAAAATGTCCTTATGCTTTTGTTTGTGCCTTTTTAGAGCCTTTGATGTAATATTGTAAGAACTGTGCAGTTTTCTGTTAGCTTTCATGCACCATTGAAGACTTTCTACTGCCGCTTTACATAATTGTTGATTCACCTTTTACCACACTAATCTACTGGAACTTGATGAAGAACTCCAGATGAAAAATTTGAAGTGATTAAAGCTAATGAAGTATGAGGGATGAGCATTTCTGAAGTCAGTCAATTGGAAGTACAAACACAGTAGGCTACTTGCAAAATGAAGCTAAAAGCTCAAAGTGAAAGGTTCACTGCTAGACCTCCACTACAGAACCAATGATTCCCATTCTGCAAAAAAAAAAAAAAAAAAACGTAGTCATACTCAGCATAGCCAGTTAGTTCAGGTTGTATTCGATTCCTATACACATATTGTCCATCTAAAACAACCTAATAATAAATATGCTCTACACTACTTTAGCATGGTTAAGGTCTGTTTGTTTGTTTGGTAGTATTTTTGGCATATACAGTGGTGCCAAAAAGTATTCAGACATTTAAGTCACACTTAAAAAATCTCTGCATTTCATTACATCAGATACTAAACATCAATATAGTAGTTATAAAATATCAAACAAAGTTGCATCTGCTAACAAATGATGCTAGAAACTAACTTTTCTGAGCCACTTTTTCAAGTATTTTCAACGAATTTATTTCTAACCACAGAAGTTCATTGTGTTAACTATAAACATGTTCTACAAAGTTTGACAACTAGTAACTGTACAAGGCCTGCCTGTCTATCTAGGGCTTTTCACACTGCACATAACCCCGGTTATCTTTGTTCTAAACGCTGCTTTGAACCCCGGGTAAAGGAACATTACACACTTGTAATTTAGATGCGGGGTTATGAAACCCTGTTCTGGAGCAGGGTTAGCACCGCTTTTGCTCTGCCAAACTTGTATAGTGTGAAACGATGCGGTGTTAGAATGTTACAACTAGATGCTTAGCAACTGACAACCATTCACGTGCCTTATATTCATGTGCTTTGGACAGTCATGGAAACACTGTGCATTGTCAAACACTATCGATATAGAAAGACGGTTAACTTCTGTTACTTGTGAATGGGAGAAACTGCAATACACAATATGGTGGAATAAGTCCCGCCTTCTAAGTAAAAGAGCCAATCGCTGATTGGTAAAGGCATTGTGTCACTGCAGCTGCCTTTAGAAGCACCGGTTCCCATAGAAACCTGAGACTCACGCTTAGGACTGCACATGGGCATTGGCTGGTCCAGCCAGAAAAAATAAGCTGTTTTAATGCTATTTGAGCATAAGAAACAACATTTATTGGACAGTTCCTGTCAGATTTTGTTGGTGATTTGAAATATGTTATTTAATTTTGAGTTCAGCAAGCAGTTTTTAAGCTGCCCGGAGGCATTGCAAATATGGCCGGCGAGTGAACAGACTTTCCTTGAAAGGGACTTTGGCAATGTATATAAACAGTCGTTTCTGTATATGATAGGAAAAATGTCAAACTGCAACACAGAATATGGTGTTAGCATGAGCAGTGTGAAATGTGAATAAAGATCTAATCTATCTAATCTATCTATCTATCTATCGGTCTAACTGTCTGTCTATCATTTTTTTTAAACGACCGTAGCACGAACTTGAAAAAAGAAATGGCTGTATCGTAGTCAGTAGATGAGGTGCAGACTCGATGGTAGCTGAGGAGCGGATCCACGGCAGTAAAGGCGGCACAACTATAACAATCAGTCTGTGATCCCACCCACTTTGAAGCAGTACTAAACTGCAGTGGAAAAGCAAACCGAAAGTAAGCGTGCCGAGCCGAACCGAACTGAGCCGAGCCGAGCCGAGCCGAGCCGCTCCATGCAGTGGAAAAGCGCCATAATTCTATAATTTTATCTGTCTATCTATTGTTCTATCATTCTATCCATCTATCTATCTATCTATCTATCTATCTATCTATCTATCGTTCTTTCTATCTATCGTTCTTTCTATCTATCGTTCTTTCTCTTTCTATTTTTCTTTATATCTATATCTATCATTCTATAAATCTATCTGTCTTTTTATTTTGGTCACTTTATGTGTTGCTGAGATTGACTCATCATATTGGCCAGACTAAGCCTCAGTTTGGACCAGCTGATAGTCTAATGTCTGGCTAAATGAGACTAGCAATTCTGACTTAAATTATGTTCAAACATTAGTCAAGGTCTTTGGTGATTTGGCATTATAGAGAAATACTGTTAATCCGCATTTAAATAATTTATCAGGATAGTGGGCTTAGTCTCTGTCCAGGAAATCACCACTTAGTGATATGTGATTTGAATATACCTTGTCATTGAAGCAATTTATATATAATTAGTTGTATCGGCTTATTGGAAAATTAAATTAATCATTCATCATATTTGGTAAGTGATTAATCATTGTGTTTATAGTTAATTAATATGGATGATACTGCAAGTGGCCAGTTTTCAACCAAATGTAATGAGTTAACTGTCTAAATTGAGCTTATGTATTTTTAGAGCATGGTATTATGAAGTGAGCATACAGATACTGTGAGAATGATGGACTTGCTCTTGGGAACATTTCGTAAATATTTAGGAGGGAAAAGAGTAAAACATTTAACAGGATGAGGCTAACATAGCTTTACCGTGACAGGCTGCAACATGTCCAAAGGCGATAAATCTATCCCAGCTTCTAAGCTGCTCAACAGATTCATAATGTGCTTAAAAACAGCATGTAAAAAATTAATTCTTCCATCCTACTACAGGACTAAAAAAAAAAAAGCTTTGGGGAACATTTTGCCCTAGACTAACCTTTTTAACCAGGCACTATTCCCAGCACACTAAGCAGACACAAGCAATTCATGGGATCTTTGCAGTGAATGAGGAAAGATTTCATTTTCTGATAGAGGCACATGAGAGAAACTTTCCTAATTCTGGATATGTCACACAGGAGTTTCATCAGTTGTGGACAATGGTGGGCTAATCTCTAAGGACTGTGTTCCTGGACTATCTGTAAAGGGAGGAAGACAGGGAAGATAGCACGACTTACCTCCAAAAGATGACATGCCAAGTCAAGCACAGTTGGTGATAGAGATCCGTTTACTTGGCAAATTGTCCGAGACTGTGCACGGGGTACAGAGCTTTATTGTTTGACCAAGAATATAAAGTGATTTATGATGTACCCCATGGACTTTAGTCAAGGTAGGCGCCATATTTAATTTGACATGAATGAAAACGTGGCTGTGAGAGACAGACATGTGGGTTGCACGATTGTAGTGTTTTAAGGTCCTGGGTTGCATCTAAATTTTCAGTGTTTGATCACTGAACATTGTTCTGGTCTATTTGATTTACCAGTGTTATTTTAGTGTTATTTACTATTATATTTATTCGTATTTTTAGCTTTTGCTTTTTAAATTAGCTTTCTTTAAGTTTTTTAAACTTATTTAAACTTTATTTTTGTTACCAAAACCAACGTTTTAGTTTTAGTTAACAATAACAATATACTGTGGGGTGAGACTGTTTGAGACTGAAAATGCTTCTGTTTTCCATTTTTCATATTTAATACAGAATTTTTCCTGACATATGATATTACCAGCATAACAATTTAAGTTTAAAATGTTGATCTAAAATATTATTATTATTATTATTGTTTCTTTGTTTTAAAATGTTAAAAATCCCAAAATATGTGCTTTTATATTCTTTGTTTATTTCAATTAAAGGGGAAATATCATGAAAATCTAACTTTTTCTGTGGTTAAGTGCTATAATCGGGTCCCCGGTGCATCTAACAACTCAGAAAATGTGAAAAAGGACAACCCAGTAACTTTGTTTTGGCAAGCCTGTCTCTGCAAGCATGTGAAAAATGAGCCGCTCAGATTTCACTCCCCTTGTGACGTAGGAAAGGGATCTTATTATAATATTACCGCCCCTTAATCTGCACATTTCCACCCACTGCGCCGTCAGTTTGTTTTTGCAAGCGAAAACGGTGTACCAGTCGTAAGGCTATGGCAAAAGTTCGAGCAAAGCATGCTAACTGTTCTGTTGTTGGCTGCACAGACGAGCACAGAACACTATTTACAGTCTCGTTAGCTTGGATAGCCTGCAAGTTGACCCTAGCAAGCTAGATTGTTAAAAAAAGAGCGTTTCTGTCTGAGCGATATTTTGGAAAAAATATTAGACCATTCACAGCATTTGATAGCAATCATAAACATTAGCCTGGTGTGTATTGCTCTGTTTAGCAAACAGGTACACTATGTATAGTGGGCGTCCATACGGGTTTTGCACAAAAGATTAACATGACGGCACATGCAAGTCGATTAGTTGGATCAACGCCACAGCAACTACATAAATTTATCCACTAACCATTCAGAAACATCCAGTTGATTTCTAAAAGTTGTAACTTATCCCTGAGTCTCTCCATCAGTGTCCAACTCTGGTTTGAACAGTGTAAGGCTGACAATCGTCATTTTGGCTACGTGAGATTCTCCAGCTTTGTTGTTGTTGAGCAACTGAAGAGCAAGCTGTTAAAGCCCCGCCCTCTTTTGGAGGGCGGGCAGGGAGCAGCAGCTCATTTGCATTTAAAGGGACACACACAAAAACTGCATGTTTTTGCTCACACCCATATAGGGGCAAATTTGACAAGCTATAATAAATGACATGTGGGGTATTTTGAGCTGAAACTTCACAGACACATTCTGGAGACACCAGAGACTTATATTACATCCTGTGAAAAGGGGCATAATAGGTCCCCTTTAAATTACATTTCAAATCCCAGATTCCTGGAGACGTTTTGGACTCCACTGTGTGTCTACTGTAAGATGCATGCAGATTTGTTTTTTTGTCTGAGACATAATATACATAAAGTGTACATGAAGGAATGATCTAAAAAATCATTATTAAACCCAACATCTTAAATGTGGCATCGATGCTGCTTAATTATGTATGGTTGTCAGTCTAAGGCTGTTAATGCAAGTTTAAGAACAAAACAAAGATTCAATATTTTTTCCTATTTATTATTTGTGATTTCATGTCTGGCATTTCCATCTATTTTGGAAAGATCCAAGCGTATCCTGTGGGTAATGAAAGAACTGATCACTGTTGCCCTTCTGCACACCCTGTCTCGTATACTAAAGAGAGTCCCTTTAGTAATTAATCCTAGCAATTACTGGCAGCTGTGTTAGTATAAGGACAGGATTTTTAAGATTGAATGTTCATCTTAGGGGAGGCATTGCAGCATATTTTTTGACTTTTGCATTTTCCTATTCCTGTCTATATTCTATGTTTTTTTATTATTATTATTTTTCTCCTTCTGTTTACTCCCTCACGTCTCTTGTGGCACTTGATATGTTTGTTTTGAGTTGAGCCCTATGTAGCTCTCTAGTGTGTGTCATGGCACTGTGATACTGTAAAGTCATATTTTAAAGATTTTTTCCCTCTCTTTCTTTTGTTTTCTTTTGTGACATCCTGGCGTGAACAGAACGTGGGCTGTAACATTTCCTTTCATAACACTATTTGACAGATATATTCCTACTTGCTTTTAGTGGGTATGCATATTAGCACTCAGTGATCACGTCAGACTATAAAATAGGATGATAAAATCAGGGAAAGCTGATGTGCTTGGTTAATTTGTATGCTATGTTTCCTCATTAGCATATTTAATATAATGCTCTTAGCTTTTTAATGCATCACACTCAAAAAAATTTTCCACCATTTCTTACCATCTCAGATACTCTACTAATCAAATGATCAGATTAGAATTGTTTTTCACTAGGACAAGACAGGATAACCAATAGATTCGACTACACATGTTGAATCTTATCTGCACACCACAGGTTTTTTATAGCCCAGACTGGGCTCCTTTGGGATCTTAAATGCAGCTAGTCCAGGTTATGACGCCAGCGGCCCAAGGACAGAGAAGATGAATAGATGGATTCGCAAGAGGGATGGTTTCTCTTGCAAGGTTAGCGTATTAGTACATCCTCGCATCCCCCACATGTGCTCTGTCGTGCTTATTTAGGACCAGGCTTTCATGAAAGAGCAACCACCTGGTCTTGTAAAGACGTTTGTAGTAGAATGTTAAATGTTATGGGTGTAAATATGCTTTGTTGACAGGGTTTAGTTTTTGTTTTTTAGATCGGTTGTTGTTACTCACCATTATGTAGAATAAACTGACTATTTGTACCATGTTTAAATGGATATCAAGGCAGTTTATACCTCAATAGTTGGTTGGAAGCTGACTTGGCCTGGAGGGTAGTGCTTTGATTTTGCATGAATGACTCAAGTTTAAATCTGACTTGTGACATTTTCTAATCCCACCCTCATTCTTCTCCCCATCATGTCCTATCTACACTCAAAACTCAAAAAGTTGTATATGTTGTATACTATATGATATGTATATACTACCAGTCAAAAGTTTAGGGTCTGTAAGGTTTTTTTTTTTAAAGAAATTTAATACTTTTATTCAGCAAGGATGCATTAAATTAGTCAAATTAATGACAATAAAGACATTCGTAATGTTACAAAAGGTACACTATGTAACTTTTGGCCCTCTATTCATGGAAATCCTGCTCCATTAACCATAAAAAGACCTCTGTCCCAGATGATACCAATATGCAGCCCTTTTAAAACTTCTGTATTTTTCTTGTTAATTGGACACTTACATTAAAAAGCCTCTCAGCTGGCTATTTTTTCTCTGAAAGCTCCACTCAGAGCCCTATTAAAGTTCATGTCTCCGTCTTGATCATTACCTTAATGTAATTGAGCTTTTTAAGGATGACCTCAAAAAAAAAAAAAAAGGACAAAGGACACCAAAGGAGAGACATATGAAGATGTAAAAATAAGAAATAGCACATTCAGAAGACAAAGACAAAAATGATTTGCAAGGTACAAAAAGGACATTGATGGGAAGGACTGGCAGAAAGTTTTTGCAGGTTTTTGTGTTTGCTTCTGCTGAAAATGTCAATATGTGATGATTACGCTGTCAGGCTTGATTGTTCTCCTTTTAAACCAACACCGGTTTTGATAATGGAATACAAGCTTTATTCCAAAAATGACAGAATCAATTTTCTACCCAAGATTATTCTTGGAAACAGCCACATGGTTTTTTTTAAAGTAAACACAGAAGCTGTATACTAGATGAATGAATTGAATGAGAAAGTAGCATTTAATTTGTTTTCTTTATTTACAATGTCAGTTTTATAGAGGCATTTGTGCATTACAATCAAGTATGTGTTCTGTGATGTAAAATTGTATTACCTTTCACAAATTCAAAAAGGCACAGTGTAAAATGTGAATATAACACCTTGTCAACATCTTTAATTATTCATCAAAAGCAAAAGAAACATTGAAAATGATATCTCATTAAATATTTGGTTTCATTTGGTATTCTTATGACATTCAAAATTTGATTTGTGTGGGCAATATGGATGAAATCTGAGAAGATTAATACAGGCAAGTTTCTCAGTTGTGGAATTATGTAGCTCCCCCATCAGTCCTGCTTTCAGGCTCTGGTATAGGTGTTTAGGAGAACGTTTTAAGAAAATGTTGTATGAACATTTTCCTTTGACATCCTAACACTTCTGTTACTTCTGTTTCTTTCTGTAGCAGGAATAAAACAACTACTATTTGTACTGGAAGTAAGAAAAAGCTCAATATGTCTCAATTCCCGATCTCTCTCTCTCTAATTCTTCTTTCTTTCTGATCTCTATCACTTATTCAGGGCTGAGCCTATCCTCACCAGAGTGAAAGAAGATCACACCAGGATAATCCTCCCTGCGATAGATAATATCAAGTACAACACCTTTGAGGTGCAGCAATACGCTAATGCAGCTCATGGCTACAACTGGGGCCTCTGGTGCATGTACATCATACCGCCGCAGGATTGGCTGGACAAAGGAGATGAGACTGCCCCCATCAGGTAAGGGCATCCAATGGTCCACTCCATAATGCATGAGGACATTCTCTGAAATATAAATGACCAGGGATATAAGAGATGAATATTTTAGAAGTGATAAGGTGGCGTTAGCTTCCTGCATGTGCGATAAATGTATTAATGTTTCGTTTCCCTGAAGCATTTGTTAGTGTTATTTCATAGAGTATAGAAAAAAATGTCAGTCAACGCTGTAGGATTGCACGGCATACCAGTACTAAAAAAGTACTGTGGTTTACCACAGTTTGAGATCATTATTTTGGATATTTTGGTGTCTGACCTGGATGACAATGTGATGCTACTCAGAATTTTATCTTAAACAGTTCTTACACCCAGATCATGGGTATGATTTGATTCCCAGGGAATGCAGTGTGAGTCACTTTCGATAAAAGCGTTTGCCAAATATAATGTATAAATGTCAATGTCAAATGTGTGCCAAGTATAAATGTAAATGTAAATTGGTGCATTTACCAAATTTGACATTATAACTGTTTATCTAATCACATACGGGGAGTAGTAAGTTGGACTTTTGTTGGACTTAGAGTTTAATTATAATCAAAGCTCTAAATCTAAAAATATATTTTTGTTCAAATATTATGATGGCCCCAAAAAGTACAATTAAAAATGTATAAATGTTATTGCAACGTATATCAAAATGTCAAAAGAAGTGGCAAATTTGTGTTATAGAAATATGCACAAGTTGTTGCACATGAAGATTTTAGACACTGTCTGGTTGTTAAACTTTGTGGAACATGATTGTAGTTAATAAAATAAACAAAAAATAATAGTAATGAAAAAGTGGATCAGAATTACGTTAGTTCTAAGAATAATTTTATTTGCAGATGGCACTAATGCAATGAAATTCAGACATTTTTAAGTGTCAGTAAAAGACAGTGTAAACATGTTATCAACTACAAAGTATTAATACATTTAAGATTAATATTCCTACCAAGGTACCAGTGACTGGTATCATACCAAAGCCAAAACTTTGATGTTGCCAAGCCCTACCATGCTGCAATTCTCAAATCATGAGCCTCTACAGTGAGATACTCATTTTATGCTTAAAACCAACTTCGTGAAATGAGCTTTGTTACAGCTCAGTTCTAAACCCCCAAAAGTGATGGATATCCTGCCAGAGGAGAGTGGACTTTTTCATTTCGTATGAAATCTGGTCAAGGTCACTATTGTGTGAGAGTATCAGGACAGCAGAAATCCTATTCATTATTCATGCCTCTGACTGATAGCTATTTGGAGAGAGAAACTAGGCCTGTAGCCCAGTATTACTGGAGCTGATCCCCGTGATGCCTCATATTGGTTACTGAAAAGTGTTTTTTTTCCCCGTTTTTTTTAGTGATATCCTAATATCCTAAGAGCTTTTGATTTGCAGAACCAGGGTGATCTCATTCATTTTCATAGCTATTCATACCTAAAGTGTACACATATATTTATTGTAGCATCTAAAATGTAAAATTTTTAAATGTATAGTAAAATTTAGAGACACAAATCTTTACAAAATGGATGTTTGAAAGAATAACGCCAGTTGAAATGTATTCGTAAGTGTACTTATCAAAGAGGACCTATTGTGCTTTTTTACATTTTCAACTTTCTTTAGTGTGTAATATTGCTGTTTGAGCATGAAAAATGTCTGCAAAGTTACAAAGCACAAAGTCCACTCCAAAGGGAGTTATTTTCTATATCATTAAGCACTGTTTCTGAACTCCCTGAAACGCCTTGATTGTAGTCTTGAGGTTTAGGTTACACTTTATTTTACAGTGCCGTAGTTACATTGTAATTAATCAAAAAAGTACTGAGTACTATTAATTAACTACATGTACTTTCTATAGAGTTACACTTAGGGTTTGGTTTAGGGTTAGTTACTTGTAATTATGCATAATTTACTGTTATTACTGTAGTGATTTTACTTTCGCCCATCTAAGGACGTGAAGTAAAATAGGGATTGGTACTCACATCACCGCTGACGTTGTGAATTTTGGGTCACACGTCTCTTAAGGTGTGGTTATGAGTACATCAGATGACCACCTCCCCCCCCTTTTCCTACTTCAGGGCACCAGTCAAGGTCTTGTACCTTGGCAGTATGAGAACACTCTAAACAGGGGCTTTTTATTCATTTAGAATGAATGTAAAGTGGTCAGCTGATTTATTTGAAAGATTGGTGAGATTGCTAACTTGTAGAGACTCTTCTGTATTATCAGCACAAGGAAGACACAAGTGTAATAAAATAAATATTATTAACAAAAGATAAACAAGAATAACTAACACAACTACTAAATGAATACCATGAATGATAAAGGAATAAAGTACATAATATACATAGAATACAAGTGATTAAGTTGAGTGTGGCTACGGAAGAGTTACGTTATCTTATGGAAAGATAAACTGTTTCTCTGAAAATAATAAGGTGGAGAACCTTATTATGCACTAAACAAATAAACGAAAGATTATTTGTTATTAACTGACATTTCCTAAACACACTCAGAGCAGTTGACCAATCACAACACACTGGTCCAGCCGACCAATCAGAGCACACAGCGCTTTTCAGATGGAGGGGCTTCATAGAGACCAGAACTAATCAGAGCGTTACTGTCAGAATGAGAAAAGAGGTGCTGCAATAATGTAAAATATGTGAAAATAATGTTTTTTGAACATTCAAGCATGAAAACCTATTCTAGAATCCAACACCAAAATCAAGACTTTGAAAAAGAGCATAATATGGCCTTTTTAAAGTCATATTTACTCTCATTCATTATAAATACAATGAAATAAACCTATGAATTATGTAATAAAAAACACCTTTTAAAATCTTTTTTTTTTTTTTTTTTTTTTTGCATTTCTACATTCGTGCATTCAAAGTATACATTTTTTTTTATCAGCAAGTATGTTCCCTGCATAAACTCAGGACCTCAGTGTTGCTAGTGCCATGCTCTACCGGATGAGCTACAGCTTTAAGATCTTGATTAGTGAGTCTTTCCAAACTAATTTAGATTAATATGATTAATCTCTCAAGATCGATTCCTACTGTACTTCACTACTCAAAAAAAAAAAATCATGTATATATGACCTGAGGTAACAAAATATGTTAAATGTTTGAACAAAATCTCATTACAGAAAAAAGGCAGCAGTCATTGTCCAATGTGGCCCTTTTCTCAAGTGCTGATATTGACAGGTTAAAAATGGCCGCCCGCGGGTCTGCAGTGTGTCAATGTGGTGTGCTATTGGAAATCATTTCAGCTCCACTTCTCTCAAGCTCTCGGTGTATCCACTGCAGCTAAGATAGCCTGTGGCTATTCAGCACTGAGGATCCCAATACTCATAGAACACTGCAGCAGGGTTTATTTAAATGATTCATACTGTTAAATGAAGGACAGTCCAGTTCAAATGTCCGTAAATAAGCAATTAGTTGCTCTAAGGGGATAAACGCCATGACTGCTTTTGATAATCCACAAAAACATTGTCCAGAAAGACCACCTTGGCTAAGCTGTGCACATGAAGTGCTTATAAAAATGCTTCTTATGGATATTATAATATTTTGTTGTTTTAGAGCATTAAATCACAGTGTACTTAATTTTTGACTTTTTGGCATTGATTAAGAAAAAAGATTCTTTAAAGGGGACCTTTTTTTTTTTTTTTTTTTTTAGAATTCAAATAATTATTCTTGCAAACATATTTTCCACATTTTTAAGCTAACTTAAGGTGCTTTATTTTTCTGTTTCATATTTCCTGTTCGGTAATATGAAATTGAAGACTAGCTGAGATATGAAAAATAAAGTGTTATTAACAAATGAACAATAGACTATTGCAATTTACATTTACATTTATGCATTTGGCAGACACATTATCCAAAGTGACCATCCAAGTGCATTCAAGAAATATAATAATTTATAGGATATAATTTTTTTTATTTACCTGTTCATGCATTCCCTGAGTACGGAGCCCCTAAAGGGACATGGTGGTGGGGAAAAAATATGAAATGGGAGGAAAAAATATATTTCAAAACTTTTGTGTTACCCCGAGAAACTTTGCGTTTGTGTGCAAAACTTTTGTGTTCTTTGCGAGCGAACACAAAGTTTCTCGGCAATTTCTCAGGGAAATGCAAAACATTTGCGGGAGAACGCGAAAGCATTGACATCATCCCATCTCATATTTTTTCTGTTACAATGTCCCTTTAGGGGCTCCGTACCTGAGATTTGAACCCATGATCTTAGTGTTGGTAGTGCCATGCTGTTTTTTTTAAGCTACAGGACTGCACTGTAATCAAGCATAGACAACCAGTTCTAAAGTGTGAGTTTTAAGCACATCATATTGCACCAGGAACGTTATCTTTGCTGCACAACTTTGTAAAGAGATTGTCTGACAAAAAAATATTTTTCTGTTGATCAGTGACAAACAGGCCAAATTAATTCCTTTATGGTTCAGTGTTGTTAGGAAATAAAACATAAAACATTCCAAGGGTGTGAGTATTTTTATAGTGTGAATTATAGTGTGAATTATTCTTGACTGTAAGTGCAAAATAAAAAACAATAAAGTGTTAAACATTCTGTAAAAGCATACCGCATACCACATAGACTGTTCTTGCAATGAAAACTTTTATTTTCAAACGATCTGCTCTTTGCAAAAGTATCTGTTTAGTAATTATGATGTACTCTCAAAAAAAAACTTTTTTAAATCAATATTGGTATAAGTGAAACATTTTACTTAAGACAGCACTGTTTACACAAAGGCTTGCACTCTGAGATTTTTTTTTCTTTTCATTCTTTGTGATCTATATAATATTTGTGCATCTAGCATTCATTAGCATCTAGCAGCCCACCTGTGGTTCGCCAACAAATAATTCACTTTCTATCACCAGCAATGCACCGAACCAAAAACGCCATTCAATGACAAACTCATCTTGAGTTTTTGAAACACAACAGCTCTTTTGTCTGTAGAGATTTGACAGGCTCAGAATTGTTCTTGCCACTTGCTGTGTTTGCAACAAACCTCAGATCTGACCCAAAAGTTTTGTAACAAAGGCGAAATTTTGGAACAAATGCAAGTGAAAAGTAAACTTGGTGAGCAAACTTTTACAAAAACTCAGTACTTTGTGACTATATGACTCCAACACACTGAGGCAAATAAATAGAAATGTTTTATTTAGCTACTTGCCTCCTACATGCTCA
The DNA here is from genome assembly GCA_037950665.1 of Hypophthalmichthys nobilis. NCBI lineage: Eukaryota > Metazoa > Chordata > Actinopteri > Cypriniformes > Xenocyprididae > Hypophthalmichthys > Hypophthalmichthys nobilis. The sequence goes on along the minus strand of CM075468.1, from coordinate 9,023,379 downwards.
TGCAGGTTTCTCTTCAGCTTATACAAGAGCACTAAAAATAAATCTTTTTTTGTGTTGTGCAATTATATGTTTGTTTGTTTATATTATATTTTACTTATATTTATGCATTTATATGTATATATTATGCATTTTTCAGATGCTTTTATTCAAAGTGACTTACAAAGCATTCAAGACATTTATGGCCACATTCACACTGCCAGTTTTTTGGATTGACAACCGCATTTACTTACAGGTGTGAGTCTGGAAATGTCCCGTTTACACAGCAACTTACAATAGCATCAGTTATAGGCTGCAGTTGTCACTCCCTTAAAGGGTTAGTTCACTCAAAAATGAAAATTCTGTCATTAAATTCTGTCATCAATACTTGCTCTGAACCACTGATTCGAAACAAAAGATTCATAAAGCTTCGAAGCTTCATCAAGCAGTGTTTTGAAATCGCCCATCACTAGACATTGTTGAATAGTCGCTATTTTTATTTTTATTTTTTTGGTGCACAAAAAGTATTCTCGTCACTTCATAACATTAAGTTTGAACCACTGTAGTCACATGAACTGTTTTAAATATATCTTTAGTAGCTTGCTGGGCATCTGAAACTGTTAATTGTCTTGCTGTCAACGGAGGCCTCACTGAGCCATTGGATTTTATCAAAAATATCTTAATTTGTGTTCCAAAGATGAACGAAGGTCTTACGGGTGTGGAACGACATGAGGGTGAGTAATTAATGACAGAATTTTCATTTTTGGGTAAACTAACCCTTTAAAAACTGAACTCTGTGTGAACAAAACCATATTAAGGACTTAAATACAGGACAGACAACCGTATTCTGTTGCTGTGTGAACAGGGCGTTTACACGGAAATAGAACACAAAACCATAGCGTCGCTGCCATAGCATACTGTCAATTAAACATATCAGATTAATTGTATAAAAGTATCAAAGTAAATTGTATAAAAGTAAAAGTGTCTCATTTTGAAAGTACTATTATTATTTTTACGCCTGAATCATTGGTGTTTCTGATGATCAGAATCTTTCCCAGAATGGCATTTACTTTGAATTCAAAACTCTTTAAAAGAAGTTCAGTATATCTCTGACCTGGGAATCTAAGGAGAAATGCCTTCTCAGCAAACTGCCATATGTGGAGTTGTTTTAATATTACACACTGAGGAGAAAGAAACCAAGTGGGAATATAGGGAGAGTGGGAAGAAAAACAAATAAACACAGTCTCTGTGGTGTGTATTTCTGTTTAAACACACACAGTTTCTACTTTACATATGACTTCTGGCTCATCTCACTCCCACTCAACAGAAATTCTTCATGCTCTGTGAGAGGGCAGATTCTGCAGCCTCTGATTCGTAAATGATTTCCAGTCGACTTCTCTCTCTAAGAGCAATTAATTCATCAGCACTTCTTTTCCCACCCATGTTCAGAGTCAGCTACTGTCTATCCATCCATCCAATGAATGAATGAATGAATGAATTGCTCATGCACATTTCGCTATGTCTTTCAAACAGGACACCTGCAATGATTGGCTGCTCCTTTGTTGTGGATCGTGAGTATTTTGGAGAAATCGGACTGCTTGACCCAGGCATGGAGGTCTATGGAGGAGAGAACATTGAGCTTGGTATGAGGGTAAGTAGGGTCCTGAGTGAAGCCATTTTTGTAAAATCATTATTTGCCTTAGATAAGCAAAGTACAGAGAATTAAGCATTTGTTAATATCATAATTTTAAGTTTCAGTAGAGACAAAGAAGTGTCTTCTTTGTTAATTTTGTTCATTTGAGACATTCACAGGCCAGTGTATTCCTGTAATTGGAATTCATGGAGCGTTGTTGCATATGAGACCCTCTCAGAAATTACAATTCACGATTCTGGCCACCCTTTCTGTAAATTCACAGGTGACAATATAATTAACTCTATCTACAAAGCTTGAGCATTTGACATATGTTTAATTACATTTCTTCATGCTTTCATGCCCAAGGCATCATACTGGAGACTGTTTTGGGGGTAAGCATGCAGATTCCCCACTCCATCAAGGAGTAAATGCATTGCCCACAGGAAATGAAAGTACTCAGTGCCAAATTACACAGACTCGAATGCATTAAGGACAGTAGGGTACAAAGAAAGTAGATTCCTGCAGCTGCAGCCCTGAGAGAAATTTCATGGCCCACATGGTTTGTGAGCCTGTGGAGAATTAAACTTGTTTAAATTCAGAATCTGTTCTCTTTGTGGGGTGTCGAATATCCTTGGAAGATTTGCATAATTTGGATAAAAATCCTTTAATTCATTTTAAAGATTCAGTGCTAGTATTGGTTGAAAAGTCTTTTCAGCCTGATGATAGATTGAACTATAGAGGCGAATAGTATTGTTTGGAATGTCTAATTGAAGATGGTTTAAATTGTCTGTTTGTTAAGTCTCAGTCACAGTTGATACAATAGCAGACTGAGTCACTTGTGGGTTTCTTTGTAAGTAGTTTCCTGTAATGCTGTACTTTCTCTTACATACATACAGTTGTCAGTCTCAAAGTACCAAAATCAGCATCAACAGTGTTGCATTGTCAGAGGCATTGTTTTTCACTGGATTGGTATTGATTAAAAAACTGCAGTGACTATTTGGACCCCAGTAGTCAGAGTAGTTGTCACGTTTCCAATCTGCATGTATCCCCGCAATTTGCATGAGACCAGCGGACTGGGCTGGTTCAATGTGAATTCCATTTGTTCCTTAGAGTACATGCTGCAGAAGGTTTCTTGTAAACAAAAAAAAAAAAATTGACAGAATCACCAATTTAGCAAACGCGTCAAATTCCCAGCTTTGAAATAAACCAAATGTATATTGATGCTAAACACAGTGATGGAACATATGATCCATCTCAGCCTCTGGTTAATCCTCCAATGCTGATGCAGCTCATTCAGAAGGGATAACTTTTGACTGACAGCTACATATTCAATAATTAACCTTATGCTACACCAAATAGACAACCTTATAGTTCATTTCTTAAAGAGATTCAGAGGCAGGGAGTCAAAGACAAGACATTGTAGAGGAATTGGCTCTGATTAAATAGGTTATATGAAGACTAAAAAACATTAGAAAAAATGTGCAGCGGTATGATGGGAGTTTAATTTGTGTGAAGTGTACCAAATGCCCACGAGGGAAATTAAAACTGCTGTAAAGTGGCTCAGAAAGAGCTGTATTGACACTTATGGCTCAAAGTAATTGCATTTTAGTGTATCTCACTTAAATTTTATCTTGAAGTGACATTTTGCTCTTTTACCAATGCAGGAATGTAGGAGTTCATAGGCTGGGGGAGGGTGACTCACAGGGGTCCGTTGAGTGGTATTTTATAGTGTGAGGATTATCAATAAATTTGTTTACTTTCTTTTCCAACTGCATATTTTTGGACTTAAGGAGTTTCATTTACATGTATGCATTTAGCAGATGCAAATAAAATAATATATTCTTATATACTTATCTTCGCTTAATAAACATACAGTATATAAATGAAACGTGCATTTAGATTAGATTTAAAAAACCAAACGCAGATGCTGCTCGTTTCTGAAGTCCACCAATAAAATGGGCTTTTCATATAGTTCGGACAAACTTCTGGTTTTTGGCCCATCCACATCTGGCTTTATCCAAATACGGATACAAATACAAATAGTTTTGTCATTGCAAGAGAAACGGATATTGGCTTCACTGCACACCCTTAAAGGAGTCATGAACTGCATTTTCTTTACTATTATTTTATAATGTTTATAATGTTAGAATCATTTTTACATCCAAAAGGTAATTTTTAGCCCTCTGATATGAACGCTCTGTTGGAAGGTGTGCTCTGCTGTGAGACTTCAGTGTAATAAATCGCCATTGCTATGATTGGCTCACATCTTGCATGTGAAATAAGTATTACATGTGATGTGGAACTCTCTCAAAAGTTTTTACTATTACAGCTGTCGAGATTAACTAATCATAAAAAAGCGTTGATTATAGCATTATTTTTAAATGAAGAAGTTGCAGCGATGAGCATTATAGCCTATGACAGACATGTCTGTTAAGTGCATAAATGTACTGCTCTCGTTATTGCAGCTCAATTTCTGCACTATCATGAATGCTTGCATCATAACTAACAGTTGAAACATGATTTAAATAAGAGTGGAGACAGCGTCATTGATTATAACGGGAGTTTTGTCAAGAGTCCAGAACTCAGTAACTGATAAACTTGTGCTGTGTGATTGACAGCTCCAGTGATTATAAAGGAGCGTTCTTTGACCGCTTTCTGTATATAATTTAATCACAATTTAAATAACAAATTATTTTCATGCTACTAAGAGAGACAATGTAAAGTTGATTGTTTAGTAACTGGCTTGATTTACTGACGCATAAACAGCAATAAACAATTTTAAGACAAAGAACGTCTGACTGTACATGAATCATTACATATCAGAAATCAGATCACAGATTAGGCATTAGAAGTAACACGGTTACTTACATGTTGTGGCATTACTGTCAGGTCTTTATCTTACAGTAAAAGACTGTTTGCAAAGCCTGTGGTGAAATCCGACTGATTTACCAAAGAATCCACACTGAAATGTACTGAACAAACAAACAATACTCTACTGAGACATTCATGTAGTTGAAAATAAATAACCACTTTCCTAGCATTAGGATCCTTTTGTTAGGTAATGTTATTTTTAGTCCAGTGATCCTGTTTCTGTCTTTCCTCCTCCTCATCTCACTAACGCGCCAGTGGGTGGGGCCAAAGATATGATGATGTAGAAGTAGGCGTTGATCTTCTTCTGCAGAGGCGGTCTTTCAGCGCAACATTACGTCATAATGTGACAAAATTCCAAATGAGTCCTTTTCTGAGCTTGAATTCAATAAAAGCTGTGGGAGGAAATTTGAAGTTCTGACACTTACTGGATGTTTTTACAGTACAATGACCTCTTACATGTCAAAGGATCATGAAAATGCATGCCCCTTTAATAGTCAGTCTTTGTCTTCTTCAGCATTGTCAATGACTTCAAAAATGAACTATGGCAAAAGATAGAGGCATCTTTTAAAATATTTATATGCATTTCACAGATTTCTGCCGTCTTTTTTCCTGTATTATTCAGGTCTGATGAAACTAATGGCAAACAAATTCAGCAAGACTATGTCGCTCAGATACAGACCCGATTCTGCAGAACCTTTTCAAATGATTCAAAGGACTTAATGAGATGGGTTTCACGTAGAATCACATGTAAAGCAAAACCTGAACAGAGGCTAAAGCAGCATGTCAGACCTTCCAGTGACTTTTGTTGTTGCTTCAAACCTTCCAAAAGGGAGCAATTTTTTCATTATTAACAGAGGTGAGCGGGTCTTTTCCATCTGTGGTTGAATCACTTCACACCCACACACACACATACATACGCTGAAAGGCAAATACAAAACAAACCAGTGAAGAGAGAGAAGGAAGATGACCTTTGGATCATGTTGGCGAATTGTAAAGCTTTTAAATCTTTCTGAGCAGCATCTTTTCTTGAGGTTGTATTGTACATTCACAATTGTTTTGCCCTTTGGTCAATCGAATGCAGCTTTAATGGACTCAAAGGCATATATTTTGTTCTGTTGATATGCTCTATGGGAAGCTGCTCGATTACTGAGCGCCTGTCTCTCGTTGCTTTATGTAGATAGATAGAATTCATTTGCATAACTAACTAGTGACTAACCACATGGATCAGTGCAGCTTTTCTCTTTAATTGGGTTATTGGGGGAATATGTTTATCAGTTGCTTTAGAAAACTAGCTAAGACATAGAGACAGAAGGCTTTTTTTGGGAGTGCATTTCCCTGTCTGTGTGGATCATATTCAGTAAAATCAGCAGACTCTAAAATGTATACAAGCTCAGAACAGCCACAAAAGACTGCCTACTTTCCGCCTACTGACCTAACACGTAAACATTAGAGGAAACACACTAGCCAGACGGGATTTAAATCACCCAAGTTTGGTTTGAAGACAAAAAATGTACCAAGCACAATGATCTCTCACCATTCATGATTTCTAACATGCACTCACCGCGTTCGGTGTGGTCTTGCGGCTATCAGAGCAGAAACTAAAGCTAATGCTCTCCGAATGTTTTCCTTCATCTCTGGGCATGTTCAAATGTAAATTGTGCAAGCTTATTTTGTCCATTAGACAGAGACCCTCCCTTTGAAGAAATCAGAACAGAAGTGGTTGAAAGTGGACAAAAGAGACATATTGAAACACCAGGTGTAAACGGTAATGTGTCTCCCTTATCTACTTGTGATCCGATCAAGCAAAACGCATCTTAATACCAGGTGTAAACGGCCTAAGAATCTCAGACATTTCAAGGTAATATCACAACCGATCTGATATAACCAGCTAGAGGACAAAGAACTCATTATAACTGGAATGTAGTCTAATTTGTTTTAAAAGGGTCATATCATGAGCAATGACATTTTCCTGGCAATTTTTTAGATTTGGAATATATTTCAATATGGTATTACTGTAGAAATGTGATTTTGAATCATGTTAGGTTTGAACTTAAGTTTAACAGTTTTGAAAAGAGTATGTAAATTTGAAAATTGGCCTGTAGGTACATAGATTTTTTTGGTGGCTGTGTCTAAGTGAGAAAACAGTTCATGTAATTTGAAAAAAAGTAGTCTCTGAATGCATTTTGTGCCAAAGCAATGATAAATGATGCACAGTTTAGCCCACATAGACAGCTGTTATGCTCACTGTGTGAAGAGTGACCCAAGTATTGAGAAATTGGTTCTAGTGATTGTAGAAAAAAAAAGCTGTAAACAATATTCCTCTTTACATCATTGAATTTAACAGTTTGTGCAGCACATTTTCTCACAACGTAAAGTAGCTTTGTCAAGAGCTTGTTAACGAAGGGAACTGCAAACTATATTGGACTTGACAGTGAACTCAAAAAGCATTAGTAAGAGCTGCTGCTCATTTAACATGAAGGGAAAGTATTTACATAGAAGTCCACAGTATTTTTTCCTGGCTAAAAAAAAGTTTAACCCCATATACATTTTAAAGATGATGTCAAAAGTACAGCAGAAAAAATGTTCAGTTTAATCCTTTCTTTACCATTTTATTTTGGTATACTCTTCCATATTTAATTGATTTTATATTTTATTTTCTTATTATCATATTTCTATTTTATTAACTTTTATTTCCATTTTTAGTATCATTCTTTTTTATTTTTCTGTGAATGCTTATGTATATTTTTTTCCTGTAAATAACCCTTTACGCATTATTTTAAAAGCTATATATACAGTATATATATATAGAGAGAGAGAGAAAGAGAGAGTGCAAACTACAGCATGTTTTATTTTACTATCCAAAAAAAAATAAAAAATGTATAGAAAAACAAAAAGCTCTCAGAAAAAGCATACTTTGACTACAGTATAATCAGTTATTAATATTTAATTGGTTCTCTCTTATTTTTGCTTGCGTTCATAGTTTCTTTGTATGACAGTCTGGCCAGAAAGTTATGTCCGCACAATTTGGGATGTTTCATTGTGTTATCTCAAAACAACAACAACAACAACAATCAACTCCAAGCACAATTGCACAATATGAAACCTTTAACAAATTTTTTATGATGTTTGAATAAAGATTGACGATGTCAATATTCCTGGGCTGACCATCACTTTAATGCCCCAAAATGTTCTTGTCCCATTTTTTGTCTTATAATATGTCTTATAAGTCTTATAATGAAGATGTTGTTTGACAGCTGACAAAACTAATAATACGGCACAGAAAGCTTGTAAGGACCTGAGCCAAGGAGATGTGTGTTCCAATGTTTCCCTCACTGTACAATCTGAATTTATTTTCTCCTCTCAGCCAAAATTAAGCTTTATAATTTCCATTAGGCTTAGTTCACCCTGCAGATCTGGAACTCATTTTACCTCCCCTGTTCTGTGTTTAGTGAAGAGAGAGGAGATGAGAGGTGCAGGCGCTCTGTTATGGCTCATATGAGGTTTTTGATACATCCCACAGATCATGCTGTTTCAGAGGACTGGTTCTCCGTGGATGCCAAGTGTCTATGCGTGTGTGAGTGTGCGAGGGAATATCCTCTTGCCGTGTTGTACCTACCCATCACTGTACACATGTACCGAGAGAGCTAGCAATTTTGTGCTTCAGTTGAGGCACCAAGTTTTGACAATTTGTTAAAATGAAAGGAATGGATGGCTGTTCTTCTTTTCATGGTGGCTTTCTCTCAGCTCGGCGCTCTTAGCTGGGGTGGCGTGAGTACTCTAGCAGCTGGCGCCGGGGGGAAGAGACTACAGCTTATCAAACACATATTAAAGGAAAAGAGCAAATGTCAAGAACGTCAGAATTTAGAGTAAGAGCTTGTAAAGCAAAGAAAAGATGGTATGAGTTGAATTTTAAATAGTTTCTTCTAGAACTGGTGCAACTGTTCACATATTTATAGACTTAGCTATTAAATATGGTTATGTTTTAATCATATATACGCTACAAATGCACATATACTTTCAGACAATATTGATAGACATTGAATATGTTTTTGTACACCATGAATAACTCCATTAATACCTTCTTCTGATACTGTGGAGGTTAATGTAGATAGAGGATCCTTCAAATATACACTACCATTCAAAAGTTTGGGTAAGATTTTTTTCTTTTATGTTTAAGAAGTCTCTTATGTTCACCAAGGCTGAATATAGTTGATCAAAAATACAGTGGTGTAAAGTATTTGAGCAAATATAAATAGTTACTGTACTTAAGTATCTTTTTGGCTACTCTGTAGTTTTACTGCAGCTTTTACTGTCTGCTTGTCTACATTACAAGTTTGCACTCTTTACTCCAATTCATTTGTGATAAGTAATGCAATTACTCATTAAATTTTGCAGGGCACCTAACTTTTTCTGCAGCAGTTTATTTCTGCTATCGCCATCTATAGGGCATTGAAGGTACTATATCTTGTGCTTTTTGCCCTTACTCACCCAAACTTGTCAACAAGGCTACTTCATGCCAGTGATGAGGCCAAAACCAGCACGTCCAGTGGAAGTTCAAAATGAGAATTTATTTGAAATTGAAATCTTTTGTAACTTTATAAATGTCTTTACTGTCACTTTTGATCAACTGAATGTGTCCTTGCTGAATAAAAGTATTATTTTCTTTAAAAAAAAAAAATACTGACCCCCAAATTTTTAGCATTAGTGTATGCTACGTTGTATATTACAAAAGATATTTTATTGTTCCGGTATGACAGAACCAAAAAAAAAAAAGACTGAAGAAGTTGATGAAAATATCTGCTATAGTGCCCCTAGTGGCAGTTTTAAGTAAATATATAATGATGTAGTTTTAATAAATTTGATATTATTTGTATTTCCTTTTTTATTCTGCTTTCCGAAGAACTGTGAGATTAATGGTGATTATTTCATTCATAGATTTTAACAGAAATAATTATAAGATAATTAATAAGAAATAAAAAATAAAATAAAAAAACTCTATAGATTTGTCTATTCTCCATTGCATAAAAACTTAAGAATCGTTTGTTCTTGTATCGTTCTGCCTGATATAGTTGCCTTTATCTTGCTCACTGGGAACTGAAGGGTAATTCTCTGAAAACTGCTTAGCAATGAGGAAAAGCTCTGCACAAATACATTTGAATACAACTGAACCTCTAGTGGGTAAAAAAAAAGATGTCAACTTAGTACAAAGTAAATAATTTCTAGATAACATTTTAATCATTTGTTTTGGCTTCATAACATTGACATAATTACAGTCAATTATTTAATTTTGCAAACATTTTTGTTTTTGTAATATCACATTTTTTTCACACAGCTTAATTGGGTCATACATGAAATTGTACAGATGCCTATATATATTATAAAGAAGGTCCCTCACAAGGGGATAGTCATATTGGGGGGTCCTTGACATCAGATAGTTAGCAAGCCCTTATATAGAATATTGGGCCTTAGCGTGCTTGTATTTGTCTGACAGTTTAAAGCCAAGCTTTGATTTATGATATCTAACATTCCTGAGCTTAAACTTTACATTAACCTTCAAACATCACTGCATTATATATCATCACATGCTCTGCGTGAGAAGATTATTTTTCCTGCTACGCTCCAAGAACCCCACAGCACGCCGCCTTCACTAGTGGCTTAGACGTGTAATGTGAATAGGAACAAACATTTACTGTGTAACTCTTGAACAGGAAATATAAACCTTCATTTACCTCAAAGGATGCCTCATTAAGTCCTATTTGAATGTCGATGCATGTATGCTTCTTTAATATGTGACATTATTATAAGTACGTGCCATCATCCGATGTCATTTTTATCTTCTTCATGTCTTGGCAAAAACTATTACTATGCAACTCAATCCAAACAGTTTAAAGATCCTCGGCAAACACAGTTAGTGACGGCTGAGAGGGAAATGATAATTCATTTAGTAAAGCTCACTGGCAGAAATGCAGCCTATGCATCTCATCCTGTCCTGGGAGGGAAAATGAATATGTAATTGGAAATCTTAAACTGAATTTTTTTTTTTTTTTTTTTTTTTTTTTTTTTAGAATGTCCCCAAAGGGCGCAATGAAAAAGTCGATTATCCTATTCAAGTTGCTCACAGTGGACTGATGCTTTCAGGCTCAAGGCTTCTCTTTCATACTCCACATCTAGCCAGATTTATCCTTCCTGTCCAAATGTAAACTTAAAGGGTTAGTTTACCCAAAACTAACCATTTCTGTCATTAATTACTCACTCTCATGTTGTTCCAAATCCATAAGACCTTTGTTCATCTTTGGAACACAAATTAAGATATTTTTGATGAAATCCAAGAGCTTTCTGACTGAACCGATGTTGTACACATGAGCACCATGACACATTCCTGATGCTGACACAGGAGCTGGCCAATAATGAGTCTGCATTCTGACGTAGAACCCGGAAGCGCTACACTGTGTTTACAACGTAAAGGAGAATGACAGGAAAGAGAAGAAATTGATGAATAAAGTCGTTATTTTTGTTTTGTTTTTGCGCACAAAAAGTATTCTCGTCGCTTCATAACGTTAAGGTTGAACCACTGTAGTCACATGGACAATTTTAACGATGTCTTTAAAATTGGTTAAAAATGATGCCTTGAAATTGGTTATGACATTGCTGTATATAGGGATGTCAGAAAGCTCTCGGATTTCATCAAAAATATCTTAATTTGTGTTCTGAAGATGAACGAAGGTCTTACTGGTTGGGTGAATTGTCCCTTTAAGAGACTCATTTGGGTGTTGTTTCATGGTATATAACAGTGTTAATTTAGTAGTATTTATACTGTTATAGAATATTTTGAATTAGCTTTTATCTTTATATTTTAGTTTGTTTTAGTAATTTTGTTATATGCTATAGTCATTTTATTAGTTCAGTTACTTCCTAAGGCAATGTTTAAAATTTTCATTTAATATTTATATTTTATTTTATTCCAGCTTTATTTCAATTACCAAATATGTTGTTTATGCTGACTAGCTACTGTTTCTTCCAAAATACCACAGTTGCTATGGTTATCTTAAAGTAAAATCATAGTAAATTATTATGGGATCACTTTCAGGCAGTTTTCTTTTTGGTTGACACTGATTTCTAATACCAAGTTCCCAAAGTTTTACTGTAATAATTGTGTTAACTTTGGTATTTTGGCTTAAGTATGGACAGTTTGGTCCATTTTTGTAAGAGGAACCATACTGTTCACCACCAAACATGCCCCCTTTTTTGGGGCATGGAGACATGATGTCAAAATTGTTTTTAGTAGCTTTTTTTAAATCTCAGTTTGAATTACCATGGCACTTTTATCTGCTTGTCTGACAGCATTAAGTCATGGCCTTTTATTGCTATTTTTATCATTGTAATGATCATCAGTAGTGGCTGATCATTGAAACAGAGAGCACAGGCTGGCAAGAGGGTCCAATTAAATTAGCCAGTGCTTGATCTGAACCGTACATCACATAAAACCGTCTGATATAATTAACATGATTAAAATAATAGATGGCAAAGCTTTGTCTGTTCCCTGTCTAGGAAGAATGGGAAAGAGAGTGAGACAGAGAATATAATGCTCAGGGAGCAGGAGAGGAGGAGCAGAATTTCCTCAAAGGGTTGGGATGTGTCTCAGAGGATGAGATGATGTAACTTTTTAAAAACAAATGAAAATACATCACTTGAACACTGGCCAAATGTGGTTGATTAAGAGTTAGAGGGAGGAGTGAATGAATTGCACCCACTGATAGCGCCATTAATTTGCATGTGCTATTTCTTTGTTTTAGCACACAGCTCACTAAAGGAATTATGCAAATCATGTAACTGCAAATGCACCCACAAAATCTCTGCTGAACTCATTTTGCTCACCACAATTGCCAATCTTGAGGGGTACTGTAGGTTTTTGGAAATGCCTGATTAAACTGGATAGCAGATGGTTTGTAAACAAGAAATACAGCACACAAAAGCAGTGCGACTATTTAGTGAACTTTCCGTTTACTGTTTTTCCCCTCAAATACAGCATTCAAAACACACTACCATTCAAATGTTTGGGGGTCAGTAAGATATATAAGAAATACTATAAACAAATAGTAATAAATACTTTTATTCAGCAAGGTGTCACATATGGTTGTTGTGAGATTGCAGGAGATTGCAGGAGAAAAACATAAACACTACCACGTAAAACTAAGACGATACCGGACAATGAACTAAACAAAACAGGGAGTATATATACAGAGAAGTATTGTTCCCTCAACATATGATCACGAGGCTACTACTTTACATCACGTGGCCACGACATAAGGATGTCGTTACCTCGACAAAATGATCTCGTGGCCACGACTTATCACGTTCCCACGAGTTAATATGACATTCCTACAAATTAATATCTCGTGACATATTATCACCTTCCCACGAGTTAACATGTTGTGGCCACGACAAAACTAGTGAACCGAACATGTCCTCTCCCGGTCACCGTACAAACTAAAACACAATGAAACTGAACATAACCGTGACACACGGATGCATTAACTTCGATTAAAAATGACAGTGAAGACTTTTATATTGACTGCTATCTCTATCACAGTTTCCACAGAATACTTCAGCAGCACAACAGTTTTCAACATTGATGTTAATAATAATAAAAAATGTTTCCTGACAACCAAATCAGCATATTAGAATGATTTCTGAAGGATCATGTGACTCTTGAAGACTGATGATGACTGCTGAAAATTCAGCTTTGCCATCACATCACGAATTACATTTTACAATATATTACCATAGAAACCACACTGTAAAAACAAATTGTTGGTTTAACTTAAAAAAGTAAGTTACTTGGTTGAGTTTATTGAAATTCAAAATTTGAGTTAAAATAATGAAGGCGATTGGTTTAATCAACAGAAACTCAAAATATTATGTTATCTGAAGCACATTAATTATTGAAGTTGATTTGACAAAAGAAAAAAATGCCATGAAAATACTTTTTTTTTTACAGTGCAGTTATTTTAAATTCTAATAATATTTCACAATATCACTGTTTTTACAGTATTTTTTGATCAAATAAATCCAGCCTTGGTGAATATAAGAGACTTCTTTCCAAAACATTTACTGACCCTAAACTTTTGAACAGTGACGTACATTGTCACAAAACTGAGCTTGGTAGTTGGAAGTCCCACTGAAATCATGAAATTTAAGTTTTTTGGCTATTAGTATGATAATATGTTAGCCTTAAGGTTATCTATAAGCTAGTGTGCTCCAAAACAATGACAAAATTCGCATTTAGAAGACTGTAAGCATTCAAAACTTAAAGTCTCTCACTTCCGCCAATATGGATCAACAATTTTGGTAAAGCCGAAGCACCCTGCACTTTATCTTCTCATCAGATTTTCTGTCCAATCAAACTCTCTAGAGTCTGAAGTGTCCTGCCCCCTACATCATAAATAGACACTGAAGCTGCTGCTGAAATCGGTCACTTTTTCATACAATTACTGTTCTATATGGTGAATGCCACATAGTGCACTATATAGGGGATAGGGAACGATTCAGACAGTGTAAATATGCTTTCTGTTGGGGATGAATGAAGTCTGGTTTCACGTTAGTGTCACGTGAACCGCCACAGCATGCACACAGTCTGCTCTGGTCCAGAGTCGGAGCAGACCACAAAACGTATTGGACTCATTTGAATTCTACACAGAATGCTATATTTTAAAGCGATATGGAGGAGATTAGGAGGAGAAACTGTTCTTGGCTTTAGCTCTTTACAGTTTTACAGCCACCATCTTGTTCTGCATGTGTTTTTTGACCTTGATGCCTCTTCTCCAGACCACTTAATTACGGCTGGAAAAAAAAGTGGAACTCAGTAATGACAATCCCTCCCTCTCGGTATGAGGTAAATGTGTTTCTGTCAGTGCTCTTCAACAATCATCATTTCATCAACATGGCTCCTGAGTCCAGAGAGAGTCTGATTTGTTTTACTAATGTTCTGAAGGAGACCTGCAGGAACGTGACCTGCATGCCGCTGACATACCGTCCCTTCAATCATACAATATCACTGCCGCTTGTACGCAAAGGTCAAATCTAAACAGTAAAAGAGGCCATTTTTATAGAGGACATCCTACATAAATGCTATTATTTATTCAGTGATACCCAGTCATTCAGAAGTACAGGTGCTGGTCATATAATTAGAATATCATCAAAAAGTTGATTTATTTCACTAATTCCATTCAAAAAGTGAAACTTGTATATTATATTCATTCATTACACACAGACTGATATATTTCAAATGTTTATTTCTTTTAATTTTGATGATTATAACTGACAACTAAGGAAAATCCCAAATTCAGTATCTGTATCAGTATCAAAATTAGAATATTGTGAAAAGGTTCAGTATTGAAGACACCTGGTGCCACACTCTAATCAGCTAATTAACTCAAAACACCTGCAAAGGCCTTTAAATGGTCTCTCAGTCTAGTTCTGTAGGCTACACAATCATGGGGAAGACTGCTGACTTGACAGTTGTCCAAAAGACGACCATTGACACCTTGCACAAGGAGGGCAAGACACAAAAGGTCATTGCAAAAGAGGCTGGCTGTTCACAGAGCTCTGTGTCCAAGCACATTAATAGAGAGGCGAAGGGAAGGAAAAGATGTGGTAGAAAAAAGTGTACAAGCAATAGGGATAACCGCACCCTAGAGAGGTATGTGAAACAAAACCCATTCAAAAATGTGGGGGAGATTCACAAAGAGTGGACTGCAGCTGGAGTCAGTGCTTCAAGAACCACTACGCACAGACGTATGCAAGACATGGGTTTCAGCTGTCGCATTCCTTGTTTCAAGCCACTCTTGAACAACAGACAGCGTCAGAAGCGTCTCGCCTGGGCTAAAGACAAAAAGGACTGGACTGCTGCTGAGTGGTCCAAAGTTATGTTCTCTGATGAAAGTAAATTTTGCATTTCCTTTGGAAATCAGGGTCCCAGAGTCTGGAGGAAGAGAGGAGAGGCACACAATCCACGTTGCTTGAGGTCCAGTGTAAAGTTTCCACAGTCAGTGTTGGTTTGGGGTGCCATGTCATCTGCTGGTGTTGGTCCACTGTGTTTTCTGAGGTCCAAGGTCAACGCAGCCAGATATACCAGGAAGTTTTAGAGCACTTCATGCTTCCTGCTGCTGACCAACTTTATGGAGATGCAGATTTCATTTTCTAACAGGACTTGGCACCTGCACACAGTGCCAAAGCTACCAGTACCTGGTTTAAGGACCATGGTATTCCTGTTCTTAATTGGCCAGCAAACTTGCCTGACCTTAACCCCATAGAAAATCTATGGGGTATTATGAAGAGGAAGATGCGATATGCCAGACCCAACAATGCAGAAGAGCTGAAGGCCACTATCAGAGCAACCCTATGGGCTCTTATAACACCTGAGCAGTGCCACAGACTGATCGACTCCATGCCACGCCCGCATTGCTGCAGTAATTCAGGCAAAAGGAGCCCCAACTAAGTATTGAGTGCTGTACATGCTCATACTTTTCATGTTCATACTTTTCAGTTGGCCAAGATTTCTAAAAATCCTTTCTTTGTATTGGTCTTAAGTAATATTCTAATTTTCTGAGATACTGAATTTGGGATTTTCCTTAGTTGTCAGTTATAATCATCAAAATTAAAAGAAATAAACATTTGAAATATATCAGTCTGTGTGTAATGAATGAATATAATATACAAGTTTCACTTTTTGAATGGAATTAGTGAAATAAATCAACTTTTTGATGATATTCTAATTATATGACCAGCACCTGTAAACATAAAAACACAGATTATTGCAGATTATTGCATTGTAATGAAATGCATTACATCAACTCTCTTTAAACACTGACCTATGCAAAGCCGAATATTAAATCTGTGATTAATAATGCCTCTCTAACAAAACATTTGTGGCTTATGCATTTGTGCATTTTCTTTAAAGAAGGACTATTGTGCTTTTTACATTTTCAACTTTCTTTAGTGTGTAATGTTGCTGTTTGAGCAAAGTTACAAAGCACAAATTCCACTCCAAATGGAGTTATTCTTTATATCAGTAACTAAGCACTGTTTCTGAACTCCCTGAAATGCCTCAGTTGTAGTCTTGGTTTTCTTCCGGGAATGTACACATC
The DNA here is from genome assembly GCA_037950665.1 of Hypophthalmichthys nobilis. NCBI lineage: Eukaryota > Metazoa > Chordata > Actinopteri > Cypriniformes > Xenocyprididae > Hypophthalmichthys > Hypophthalmichthys nobilis. Next base: position 9,006,753 of record CM075468.1, on the reverse strand, counting down.
ACAATATTCATCATTTAAGTAATTCCCGCCCATACACATATGCAAAATAAATTGGTGAGGCCTGGTTGAGTTGTGTTAGTAGTGTATTGAAAATTGTGGTTATGGTAAGGGGTGCAACATTTTCCAAACACGCTTGAAGCAGTTGACCAATCACAACACACTGGTCCAGCCGACCTATCAGAGCACATTGTGCTTTTCAGAAGGAGGTGCTTCATACAGGAACTAAACAGAGCGTTACTGACAGAAAAATAGCTGTGAAAGAACAAAACAAATGTACACAGGAAAATACCGTTTTCCACTGAAACAGTAATATACTGTAAAAATAATGCATTCCGGGTAATATTAATTTTCGTTTTTGAGAAAGTTGCCTATGCTTTCTTCAAAATGACAATTAATATTACCCTGAATGCATTATAATATACAGAAGTAATATAGTGTAAAAACAATGCATTCTGTGTAATATTTGTCGTTTTCAAGAAAGTAGCCTATACGCTGCGTCTCGGAGGTCGCATTTGAAGTGTGCATATGTCATCAAGGATGTCTTATTTCAGAAAAGTAACCATAATAAAATTAACTGTTATTCCTTGTGAGGTGTAAAATGTGTAATTTTTTTCTTACTTTGCAATCTAACAGTTATTTTTCTTAAATGAGACCGCCTCGATGACGTATGCAACCTTCAAATGCGACCTCCAGAGGACGCAGCTTTCGAAATGAGACACATCTATAGGTTACTTTCTCGAAAATGACAAATAATATTACCCAGAATGCATTGTTTTTACGGTATATTACTGTTTCAAAAGAAAACGGTATTTTACTGTGTAAATTTGTTTCATTTCTTTTACAGCTATTTTTTAGAGTGTGGGAAGAGATGTGCTGCAATAATGTAAAATATATGAAAAATAATGTGTTTTTTGAAAATTTAAGCATGAAAATCTATTCTAGTAGACCCCAAAAACAAAATCAAGACATTGTAAAAATGGCATAATATGGCCTCTTTCATGTTTTAATGTATTTAGTTTACATCACAGGCATATAAACGAAAGCAATGAAGACAACAGGCAAACCATGATTTGATAGAAGTGGAAAATTTATGAATTCATGTGCTGTTATTGTATTTTTTTTTTTTTTAAACCATACCTCCCTAATATTGATATCCTAGAGTTGCCCCTGGTCAACATTTAGAAATGTATTAGCATATAGATAACCTTAATGCTAACTCCTATTTGGATGTCATAGGGTTTTTATCTTAGAATTGTAATGCAGGTCCTTTAACTTCCTTCTCAGAGAGTGGGCAGTCTCTTTACACAACTATAATCCAAACAGTGAGGGCTAACAAGTTAATTTGTTGTCTTTTTGTCTGTTCCGTGACTGAAAGTAGGCTTTTATTGAGCTTGAACAAAGCATACAATGGAGTATTCACTGTAGAGAGAGAGCAGGAGACCTACAGCATGTGTCGTCTGGCGGTAAGACCATAACAGAACTCTACTACTCTGAGATTGATTTTGTACACCAAGGTTGCACTATGGATCAGTGATGCTGAAGTTGAAAGTATTTTCACAGCTAATGAAAGTCAGTGAATGCATAGCTAGTTCCATTAATGTCACGGTTAGTGGAAGATAGAGGACCGCAAGCTCTAAAAGCGAAGGAGAGCAGAAGAGATGTAGTGCACTTCCGCTAGTATAGTTCTCAAGCGTAAAGTCACCAAAGATGCAAATTCAGTTCAAAACAACATTTTTTAGAAGAAATGCATAATGTTATTTTACTGATTTACACCAAATTTTGTTTTGTTTTGTTTTCCCCCAGTTTCTCACTTGATTAATTCTAGGTGTTCCATGTTTTTCATTATTTCCTGTGTATTTGTGTATTTATGTTGTTCTCCCTTTATTTGTCTAGCTTCTTTTAATCAAACATATTAATTTAATTAATTTACTATTCAATTAGTTCTAGTTCTAGTGTCCCTGGTTTCTGTTCGTCCCTGCTGGCACATATTGTAACTACACCATCTGGCTGCAAAAAGCATCGTTCTCAGTACTCCAGAAATCATTCAGAAATCATTCTAATATGATGATTTGGTACTCAAGAAACATTTTTTTTTTAAATTATTATTATTATGAATTTTGAAAACCATTGTGCTGCTTAATATTTTTAAGAAAACCATACTTTTTTTCAGGATTCTTTTGATGATTAAAACGTGCAAATAGAAAAGTTTTGTAACAGTCTTTACTGTCCCTTTTGCTACATTTAATGTATCCTTACTGAAAAAAAAATGTTTATTTCAAACTAAACTTTCACTGTTTTTGGTGCAAAAACCTGTGAACAAGTGCTAAAAAAATGTGTGAATGTGTGGTCTTTTCAAGTCTAGTTTAGCTGCTGTTGTTGTTCTGTTTAACATATTTCTGTTTTTTAATGTAATGTTAATGGCCGATTATTAATCTACATATGTTAATTTGTAAGAAGCCGGCCTTTCAGGTCATCAGACCTTGTGTATGTATGCTCCAACAGTGAAGCATTTTCAGCAACGTTTCCTTGAACTTTCCTGTGCCCTTGTCATCACTGCAGCAGCAGGCTGGCTCTGGTTTAGAATGGCCCCAATTTCTAAAGTTATCAAAACAATTTCATTAAGTTACGACAACTTAATTTAAAAAAAAATCAGTTAACGCTGAAATTTGAGTTTAAATTACACACAATATTAAGTTAATGTAAAGATCAACATTGTCAACAAACTTTAAAAAAATGTTTACAACTTAAAAGGTTTAAATTAATTAGTAAATTAGAATTTTTAACTTGCAACGATACATTCATTTAAGTTGTGGTAACAGGTCTACTGTATTACTTTTTAGAGTGTACATTTACTGCCTGTTTTTTTTTCATCTATTTCTATGATGTGGCGGCAGATAGAGTCAGCATATTAGTGTGACTGGTGGGTCTCAGGGGAAGAACATATTTGCACTCGTTCTTCCACACATTCATTTATCATCCCCTGTTTCTCTCATCTCAGCACAAACTAATGGCCCTTAACACTTAATTGCTGTATTAAGCAAGCTCACACACTTGCTATTATGAAGAGGGCAAACCTCAACGAGCAAGCAGGCATCCCAAATAAAAAGCAGATCTTTTTGAGCACAATCTGATGTTTGGATGAGAATGTTTAGATTTTTTCATATGCTGTAAATTGCACATCATTTGGTATGGTTATATATGCTTACTGTCACAATCTGGACTGTCAGAATAACATTAAAAAAGCAAAAATAAGCATAAATATGGAGTTCAAATTATATTTACACTGGCCGTCAAAAGTTTGGAATAATTCAGTTTTTTTTCATGTCTTTGAAAGAAGTTTCTGCTCACCAAGGCTGAATATATTTGATCAAAAATACAGTAAAGCATATATATTGTGAAATATTATTACCATTTAAAATAACTTTTTTTCCCTAAGTGAATATATTTTAAAATGTAATTTATTCCTGTGATAATAAAGCTGAATTTTCAGCATCATTACTCAAGTCTTCAGTGTCACATGATATATATATATATATATATATATATATATATATATATATATATATATTAAAATATATTCATATACAAATCAATTATTTAAAATTGTAATAATATTTCACAATATTACTATTTTTACTGTATTTTACATCAAATAAATGCAGCCTTGCTGAGCAGAAAAGTTTTTCATGAGTTTTGCACACTTTTGTTTACACATTATTTAAAAAAAAAAAAAAGAAGAAAAATAGTTTAAACTTTTTATTTACACTCTCTGTCTCAGGTGTGGCAGTGTGGCGGCAGTATGGAGGTTCTTCCATGTGCCAGAGTAGCACATATTGAACGTACAAAGAAACCGTACAACAATGACATCGACTACTATGCCAAGAGAAATGCATTGCGGGCAGCAGAGGTCTGGATGGATGAGTTCAAGTCCCACGTCTACATGGCCTGGAATATCCCCATGAATGTGAGTGAACGTTTTGGTAATCACGCAATCACGCTCACCCAACCTCATTTGTTTGAGTCAAGACAGCCAATGGTTAATGGAAAATGATTGCTGTGATTAATTTTGTCCTGATTAATTTACTTGTGTGTCTTCTGCGCAAGGCACAATACACAGAACAAGACTGTAGATTAAGTTTGGCAACTTGTCAGAGTCAGTTTTAATGTCATCCTTAAAACACAATTATTGCAAACATTGTCTTTGCAGTAGATAAAGCTGAGTTTCACACAGGTATGCTGTAAATACATAAGCTGTAGCCTATTTCAATTTAAGTTTTTAAGGGCACTCTTGTACTTTGCAATTTCAAGCATTAAATTAATAAAATATGCATTGAATTGGATGAATCATGATTTGTAAACACAGGGCATTTTTTTTCCCGAAATGAAAAACTGTATTGAAAGGATAATTCAACCAGAGCCAGCACTTAAGTTATTAAAAGGTTTAATTGCATTGAAGTGTTTCAGAAATGGTCTTGGTCAATAAATGCAATGAGATACTTCACCTCTTAACAATTATATCAGACAATTTTAAAATGGAAAACAAGTTCATAACAGCCAAGTATACATTATTAATAGATATTCATAATACAGTAGTGTTCAATTCCACATGGTGCATTCCTGTCTATTATAAAAGTGCCCTCACTAAGCTTGTAACTGGTCTTCAGTACATATTTATGATAGCAATGTTTATTTATAAAACACTCATTATAGTCAATACAGCATTTAGGTCTGTTTCCAACAGCACATAAACAGTATAGAAGCAAAGTGCAGTAAATGCAACAGTAGGTTTTGACATCCAAACTGCAGATTTATACAGAAAATAAAATTTCTTCTCTTCCACGAATTTATTCAAAATGAATATTTCCTTTAAATAATGGTTGTCATTTATAAAATGGTTATCAGTAAGTGGTTCCCCCCAAACAACAACGGGTGAGTAGGTTGCTTTATTATTGTATGCTGCTTCATGAAAGCCTTTATTGAACAAGATTGAATTGATAAAGTAAGGTTAAACTCTTAGGTTAATTCTTAAAGGATTAGTTCACTTCAGAATTAAAATTTCCTGATAATTTACTCACCCCCATGTCATCCAAGATGTTTATGTATTTCTTTCTTCCGTTGTAAAGAAATTAAGGTTTTTAAGGAAAACATTCCAGGATTTTTCTCCATATTGTGGACTTCAATTGGGTACAACGGGTTGAAGGTCCAAATTGCAGGTTCAGTGCAGCTTCTTAGGGTTCTACACGATACCAATAAGGGTCTTATCTAGCGAAACGATCTGTCATTTTCTAAAAAAAAAAATATATATATATATATATATATATACACTTTTTAACCACAAATGCTCGTCTTGCACTAGCTCTGCGATGCATTACGTAATCACATTGGAAAGGTCACGCATGACATAGGCGGAAGTACCACGGTAGGGCGGAAAACTCCATCTCATTTTCTCCTCCAACTTCAAAATGGTCTGGCATCGTTGTTTTACCTTTTTTGTAAAGGCTGTTTGACTTAGTCTACATGTTTGCTTTGTAAACACTTGCTCGGTACTTCCACCTATGTCACATGACCTTTCCAACATGAATATATAATGCGTGGCGCATCACAAAGCTAGTGCAAGATGCATTTCAGGTTAAAAAGTATATCAATTAAAATTTTTTCTTATAAAATGACAGATCGTTTCACTAGATAAGACCCTTATTCCTCGTCTGGGATCGTGTAGAGCCCTTTGAAGCTGCACTGAAACTGCAATTTGGACCTTCAACTTGTTGGTCCCCATTGAAGTCCACTATATGGAGAAAAATCCTGGAATGTTTTCCTCAAAAACCTTAATTTGTTTTCGACAGGAGAAAGAAAGACATAAACATCTTGGATGACATGGGGGTAAATATAAATTATCAGGATTTTATTTTATTTTATTTTATCATCTGTGTTGCTGCATCACAACTGCTGTAGTCATAGTATGATTGCAGCTATGTGTGTGTATAAAAATGTAATTGCTTGACTGAATTAAGAGCTAAAATGCATTTGAAATAGTCACTTTGATTTTTGCTTGCTGACGTATGACTTCATTGCTTGTGTAGTAAACATAAATTAATTTTAATGTCATAATAAATCGTTACACATCATTACATGCATGTCACTTTAGCTTCTACATAGACAAATTATAACACTAGAGAGTTGTGGTTATATGTAAATATTTCAAGTTGAACAGCCTCACAGTGTAAGTGCTTTGTATTTTAGACACTTTAACAGAGCATCAAAACTAGTGAAAAATATGGATGAATACTGAAGGGTTCTCAACTGTTGGGTGCAAACTACATTTGGTATGCATTGAACATAGTTCTGTTTCCTGAAAAACAGGAAATTTTTTGTATTATACAGGATGGTTGGCAAACCTACTACCACTGAGAATCAAAGATTGAGTTTTAGATTCTGAGAGTGTTAGCAGAGAGTTTTTGAATACCATTAGAAGTTCTTTGCTTCAGTCCACTGAGCACTTCTCCATGCTTACTTGAGCCCACTCGCTAGTGCTGGTAATTAAACAGATGATTAGCATGTTAGCGGCTCCTAATGAATGAACAATTGCAGTCTCCTATGACTGACATAAACGCAAACACGCACTCCTCCTGTTCTCCCTGACAATTTTCACACGGATTAGAGGTCTTTTGTTTTTGTGCGATGGACTGATGATGGAACACGGTGAATATGAAATTCAAAATGACGAATACGAACTTCAAGAACAGACTGTCCTAAGCTGCACAACTAGTCTATTAAAAGCTTGAACAGCAGGTTGTGGAAATGTAATCCCTCTAAATTAATAAATGAACAGTTCTTTAATTAGCAGGTTAAATTTGTGACACCATTTATTATTAGTGTCACAAATCCCAACTACACTTGATTTAACTTTTTTCCGCATTTTATATATATATATATATATAAACTTAACTTTCTGTTTTTCCAGAACCCAGGAGTGGATTTTGGAGACGTGTCAGAGCGTGTAGCGCTGAGGAAGAAAATGAACTGCAGGAGCTTTCGCTGGTACCTCGAGCATGTCTATCCTGAGATGAGAATTTATAATAACACCATCACTTACGGAGAGGTAATAAAGACAAACCAACCCATTATTATCAACCCTTTTAAACCAACAAAACCTTTCATAGAAAAGCATGTGCTTTCATACGCTGTTAGTTTAATGCCTCTATACTCCTGTGAAGAATCCATCATTCTGTTACACTTTGTTTTTGGCAGATTTTAAAGTAATATTGTCACTTCAGCAGCTTGAAAAAGATTTTAAGTATATACTAAGTAGCTGTGAAGAATGAACCATTGTAATTGCAGTGATGGATACAAGTTGATTATGATTTTTTTTTAAATAAATCTTTCTAAAGTGACTTTTTCCACATGATTACATTATTTAAACACTGCAAGTTGCATTTTTTGTACTGAATGTTAAAAACTGCAGTAATACAACAGAAATGTAAAGATAATTGGTTTCCATAGCAACAGTGTAGCAAGTATTGGGATTAGCTCCAATTTCCTCATAATGAGATTTAATGAGCCCCTTATTAACTTTAGAGTGTGTGGGTAGAGGGAGGGAGGGAGGTGTGTGTGTGTGTGTGTGTGTGTGTGTGTGTGTTTTTGACCTTGTGGGGAAATTTTTTTGGTCCCCATAGGAAAACAGCTTATAAATCATACAGATTGATGTTTTTTGAAAATGTAAAAAAAGTTTTCTGTGAGGGTTGTGTTTAGGAGTAGGGTTAGGGTTAGACTATATAGCTTGTACAGTATATAAATCATTATATCTATAGAAAGTTCCCATAAAAGATGAAAACCCAATGTGTGTTAGAATTCAACAAGCCTAAATCTCAATAGAAGAGAAATCTTACAGCATTTTCAATTTGTTGGAGAAAAAAATGAGACCTGCATTTCTACATTGATCTCTGGAACTGCAGGGGCGGAAAATCTATAGCTGTATTGGAATAGTTTGTCTCTGAAAATATCCCTGCTAGACCACAGATTCCACATATCTCATCCTCTGGCCAGTATTAGGTTTTATGGATGGTCAGTGTTGTCATCTCCCAAATGGATTTGACAAAGCATGTGTATGTGCAATTATGTTCAACCTTCAGAGCAGCACAAATGCTATAGGCTGAATTGGGCTACTTAATAGTACACGTGTGATCATGTTTCATGCGTCATGATTTAGCTGTCTTTGTGTATTATTATTTATTTATTTTTTAGGTGCGAAACAGCAAAGCCAGCGGGTACTGCCTTGACCAGGGGTCAGAGGAGGATGACAGGGCCATACTCTACCCATGTCATGGCATGTCATCGCAGGTTAGTGTGTTGTTGTTTTTTTTTTTTTTTGTATATATATATAGAGAGAGAGAGAGAGAGAGAGAGTATGTATATATGCTCAGCCAAAAAAAAAAAAAAGTCGCTGTTTGGATTTTAATAGGCAAATACTTAAGAGTCTATGAATGGATCATTATTACAGTGATTATTATGTTTCTAGCATGTTATATGTTTGGCAACGGTTCTTTTAACCCTTAAAGATGGAGTGTGTAGCTTTTCATTTCTTAACCATGTAGGAAGACACATTATGGCCATATTCCAGGATGACAATGTCAAGATTCACCAGGGTTAAAATTGTGAAAGAATGGTTCAGAGAGCATGAAGAATCATTTTCACACATGAATTGGCACCTCTGAGTCCAGACCTTAATTTCATTGAAAGTCTTTGGGATGTGCTGGAGGAGACTTTACAGAGTGCTCACCTCTTGCATTGTCAATACAAGATCTTGACCAAAATTTGATGGAACATCACAACATTTATTTCCATCAAGAGATGCATCATTTTTTGGTCAAGATCTTGTATTGACAATGCAAAAGGTGAGCACTCTGTAAAGTCTCCTCCAGCACATCCCATAAACTTACACTGAGGTTAAGGTCAGTGCCAATTTATGTGTAAAAATGATCCTTCATGCTCCCTCCCAACAATTATTTCACAATTTGAGCCTGATGAATCTTGACATTGTCATCCTGGAATATGATACATCTTAATACATGGTTGTTTAAGAAATGAAAAGCTACACACTCCATCTTTTAGGGTTAAAAGAACTGTTGCCAAATATATAACATGCTAGAAAAATAATAATCATTGTAATAATAATCCATCCATAGACTCTTAAGTATTGCAAGTATCTTAAGTATTAAGTGCTGCATGAAATATTATGAATGTACATATCACAATATCTGAATGATTTTAATAGGCTACTTCAAAAAGTTGCAAAAAAAACTTTAAAGTTTTATGTTGACGCATTTAGCAGAGAATAGACTGGGCATGCAAGTGTACTTGTGTTTGACTTGCTTTATGTTAAAAACAACTGACTGTCTGACACACACCCGAAGCGCACACACAGAAAGACGCCTCTCGGACAGCGCGGAATCCTGAATTCAGTTCTCTTTCACGGCTTTTTGCACTCGAGCGGTCAAATACACACACTGTTATGTCAAAATGCCTGTCTTGGTGAGTATTCATGTAAACACAGTCGGTTATGTCTTAAGTGAATGTAAACAGTTGGGAAAGAAATTGGATGTGTGTCAATAGGATCAGTGCATTAGGTCTTAAATTGACAGCAGCCTAATACAGTATACTGTAACTGCGTCAAACAAATGAAAAAGAGAAAATCACTCACCGCTCTTGACTGAACAACTTTTGTAGCTTTAATATGAATCAATGGATATTTAATTCATGTGAAGACTATGCATTGTTTTATTTTTACATTTGATTATTCAGTTTCTGTATTGCTTCTGTTAAATAGATCTAATGTAGGCCTACTTGAAAAATTTAAAGCACTGTTTATTTGCCTATTTGTTCTTATATTTAATGACAAAGATAAATTAAAATAACAAGAATAAATCATTATATTTAATGTTAATGTTAAAATGACATTTTTTTGTAATGCTAAAACACTGCTGTTCACTTTCAGAATTTGTAGTGATGCTTTCTTTTCCCATAAAAAATGTGAAACATATATATTGGTTATATCATTTTTAGTTTTTCAGGGGTTGTTTGTTAATGGAGCAGAGATAAGGGGACCCTCATGGCGCAGAAGCTGCATGTTTAGACGATTAGTAGTCAACCGAAAGGGTTTTTTCAATGATTAAAAAAAAAAAAAAAAAAAAAATCTCAAATATTACAGCAAAAATCTTGTTAATGGCAAATTCAAGGACAGGGAGCCAAAAATATGCCACATTTGCAAAGATAAATTACTACATCAATATTGACAGTGGTCTGGAGGGGGAAAAAATGCACCATTTTCACCAGTGCATATTGATGTGAATTGCAAGAATTAAATGAGATTCGTAATTGAAACATCTTGTCAACCTCAATGTACACTTATTTCACATTGCCTGGAGATAGAGAGCAGCTTAGGTTGACATTACCTGTAGATTGTACCTCAATTTCTGTGTCCTGTCCTTTCATAACTGCCTCCCTTGAAAAATAGTGGTTATAAGTAGTCAGTTTATGTGACTTTGACATCTGACATTTTTATTCATTCGTATTAAATGGATCTGGAATAATCAAACAGTTCTCCTACCGGGCTATGACCTTTGACAGTGTGATGTGACCTTTTCGCTGTCATCCATGCACAATAGAGATATGATCCTTTGAACAATTTAAAATACAGTCTTTCTCTCTCTACCTCCCACTCTTTCTCTTCCTCCCTCCTAAATCTTGTAAGGGAATGACAGTCTTAGTCCATAATCCAGGCCTAAGGGAAATAAAGCAATTGAAGTATATTCCCATTGTATCATCAAATTACAATAAAAGCTGGTTTTACATGATACAGCTAAGCTTCATTTTTTTCCCAGGTTTTTTTCGTCTCCTTGCCCAATGACAAATTAAAAAACAGGAACGATTTATGTGCCATTAAAGCCCCATGTGAATGTAAAATTGTTGGGTTTTATTTTTTCCATTTTTCATTTATTTATTTATTTAAATTAATAAAAGTAATATTGGTTGTAGCATTACAAATTCAATCAGAAATCTCAAGCATATTCAAAGTGTTTTATGATGTCTGGTATGAATAATTGTTGTGCGAGGTCTTTTATTAATTTTTATGATTACAAAATTCAAGTGATTGTATTACTTGATCTCTAAGATTCCTGTTGATAATTTTTTTCTTTTATCATTTTGATTGTCAAGCCTTTTCAAACAGCATGCCGTCTGCCATCCTTTTAATGAAAAATCCTTTGTTACTTTGTCCTCTGTGAGTGCATCTATGTGTGGTACAGTACATCATCTAAGTGAATGCATGTCCACTATGAGAGCTGGAATCGGGTTACAGTACGCATGAAGATGAGCTCACTCTATTGTCCTAGTGCTGTTTTCACCTTGGTCGCCGGACAATTACCCTCGGTTCTATAGATTAACTTTACTCAATAGAGCGAGCTTGATTTTCATTGAATGTCAGCTTGTACCTCATTGTGATGTGCCGACCTTGGGATCTGATGTCTAAGAGATTGACTTTCAGCTGAATTATTGACCTGTGTTATTCAGTGCCATGTACTTACCGTAATAGATAGCTGCTATCTAGACTTCCATCTCTCTGGATAGTTTGTGTACAGTATGATGGTAGTTTTAATCATACAGCTAAGTACTGCCCATATCTACTGGAGTTTTCTTAAAGGAACAGTTCAGCTTGTGACGTGCTTGATGCCTGGATGAATTGCCTGAGGTTTTGATGAATCACATGATCAGGCATAACATTATGACCACCTTCTTAATATTGTGTTGGTCCCCCTTTTTCCTGCCAAAAACAGCCCTGTCCCGTCGGGGCAGTTGCGAGGTGTGGCCTCCATGGATCGGATTTGTTTGTTCAGCACATCCCACAGGATCCCACACTGGGGAATTTGGAGGCCAAGTCAACACCTCAAACTCGTTGTTGTGCTCCTCAAACCATTCCTGAACCATTTTTGCTTTGTGGCAGGGCACATTATCCTGCTGAAAGAGGCCACAGCCACCAGGGAATACCGTTTCCATGAAAGGGTGTACATGGTCTGCAACAGTGCTTAGGTAGGTGGTACATGTCAAAGTAACATCCACATGGATGGCAGGACCGAAGGTTTCCCAGCAGAACATTGCCAAAAGCATTACACTGCCTCCGCTGGCTTGCCTTCTTCCCATAATGCATCCCAGGTAAGCGACGCACACGTACCCGGCCATCCATGTGATGTAAAAGAAAAAGTGATTTTTAATCAGACCAGGCCACCTTCTTCCATTGCTCCATGGTCCAGTTCTGATGCTCACGCGCCCACTGTTGGCACTTTCAGCAGTGGTCAGCATGGGCACCCTGACTGGTCTGCGGCTATGCAGCCCCTTACACAACAAACTGTGATGCACTGTGTATTCTGACACCTTTCTATCAGAACCAGCATTAACTTCTTGAGCAATTTGAGCTACAGTAGCTCGTCTGTTGGATCGGACCACACGGGCCAGCCTTCGCTCCCCACGTGCATCAATGAGCCTTGGCCGCCCATGACCCTGTCGCCGGTTCACCACTGTTTCTTCCTTGGACCACTTTTGATAGATACTGACCACTGCAGACAGGGAACACCCCACAAGAGCTGCAGTTTTGGAGATGCTCTGACCCAGTCGTCTAGCCATCACAATTCGGCCCTTGTCAAACTCGCTCAAATCCTTACACTTGCCCAGTTTTCCTGGACAAAATGTTCACTTGCTGCCTAATATATCCCACCTACTAACAGGTGCTGTGATGAAGAGATAATCAGTGTTATTCACTTCACCTGTCAGTGGTCATAATGTTATGCCTGACCGGTGTATATCCAACATGTCCAGAAAAAAAAACGTGCGTGTTTGAAACTAAAGAGTAAGCTGAGGTGTAGGGTATAAGTCTTTTACTATAAAATATGATAACAGTTGTAGAAAAAAAATGGTTGTTAGTTATTCAATAGCCTGTTAACAGTCATTGTCCAGGTAGCGGGACATTTGACATGCTTTTTTATTGCCTTTTTTTCACTATCACATATTTTAGTAGGCTAATCATAAATTAGGTATCAGTCGAAAGCATGGAAACGGAACTTTACATTTTTTTGTGATATCAACTTCAAACTTGGAACACAACTTGGTTAGACATGGTTTTGATTTTCTCGCAATTTTAAAGTCCAAATTATTTTAAATAATATATATTTCGTATGAAATTAAAAATGTTTAGTTCACATTTGGTTTAGAGTAAACTTAAACTTCACACTTTCATTTTTTTAAGACTTTTAAACTAATCTGCTGAATGTGTCTTTTTTAAAAAGAGACCAACCTTATGTCTGTATTCTAAAGCATTCATGAATTACAACCATTTAAGATTTATGCTCAAAAATAAAAATTCCATCATAATTTTCTCACCCTCATGCTGTTCCAAACCTGAATGACTTTCTTTCTTCTGCAGAACACAAAATAAGATTTTGAAGAAAAAATACACTGAGGCATTCTTCAAAATATCTTCTTTTGTGTTCCACAGAAGAAAGAAAGTCATACTGGTTTAAAACAACATGAATGTGAGAAAATAATGATGGAATTTTCATTTGTAGGTGAACTATCCCTGAATTTCTAAGAACAATTTTATACATCACATACTTTCTTTTTCTGGCCATGTCTTTTTCTCCTTTTTTTTTTTTTTTACATTGTAACATGATGTTTCATTTCAGCTGGCAAGGTACACCACCGAAGGCTTACTGCAGTTAGGACCCCTGGGGTCGACTACGTTTCTGCCTGACACGAAATGCCTGGTGGATGATGGAAGAGGAAGGACTCCCAGCTTGAAAAAATGTGATGCTGTCACCCGGTCCTCCCAGAGGCTCTGGGATTTTACTCAGGTAAGAGAATGCACTCATACAAAACAATTTATTCATTAGCTTGCTAAACGCTTCATATTAACATTTTATTTTCCACTTGAGACTTAAGTATTTGTTTTCCTTAAATGAAGATTGTTGTTTTGTCAAGTATTTGAAATTAGATGCTTAAAATGTACGGTTTTCTTTTCAAAAAACACCCTTCAGATATATTTTATAAATGTACACTAGCGTTCAAAAGTTTGGGGTCTGTGAGATTTTTAATAATGTTTTTGAAAGAAGTCTCTTATGCTCACCAAGTGATAAAATACTATGAATATTCATATAAATGTTAATATAAAAATTTTGTCTTAATAAAAAACTAATAAAAATGGCAAAAACACAACAAAACTACTAAAACTTTAACTAAAATTAAAATGGTAGACTAATAAAACTAATGGTATATTCGTGACACTAAAATAACTGCTTCAGAAACCGTTCTAATATGCTGATTTGTTGTTCAAGAAACATTTCTTATTGTTGTTAAAGGTTGTGCTGCTTAATATTTTTGTGGAAACTGTCATTTTTTTCAGGGTTCTTTGATGAATATAAAGTTCAAAAGCACAGCATTTATTTGAAATAGAAATCTTTTGTAACATAAATGTTTTTAATGTAACTTAATACATCAATTTAATGATGCATTCTTGCTGAATAAAATGTATTTAAAAGAAAAATCTTACTGTCCCCAAATTTTTGTGTGATGCCAGATATTTTTTTATATTTTAAATATATTTACAGTGTTCATGAATATTTGTTTCTTAGAATGGGCCCATCATAAGTCGAGACACAGGACGTTGTCTGGAGGTTGAAATGTCAAAAGATGCGAACTTTGGCCTGCGGCTGGTCGTCCAGCGATGCTCAGGGCAGAAATGGATGATTCGGAACTGGATAAAACACCCCAGACACTGAAGAACATCCAACCTGAAAAATAACCTCCCTGAGCTGAAGAGCAGCCATAGACACAAACCCTGAGTCTGGGGTTTAGACAGAGGAGATGAACTCGTGCAAGATACTCTCTTTCAGGGTAAAATGCTTTCAATATAGACGTCTAAAGGTGGAATACTATCTTTGGACGCACTTACTGTTGAACGAGTAGCTAAATTAGAAGAGCGTCATCACAGGAGAAAGACTTGCTCATTGCAAGTCCACTGTACAGACTCCCAGCTTACTGCAGCATACTTGTATTCCCAAGCGGAATTCTGATGAGCTGTCTTAGTGAAATTCTGAGAGGAAAATTCTAAAGAGTTTGGGATAAACAAAGACAGTGAAAGCAAAAGTCTTGAGTTTTACTTCTTATCAATTGCCATATCAACACTTATTTCTTCAGGCTATGAATTGCTTTGGATAATTGAATATCCATGTTGAAACTTTAATCCCAAGTGCTACAAAACAAAAAAAGAAAGTAGTATAGACTTTAATCTGACACCATAGTTTCAGCTATTTTATCTATTGAGTATTTTCTTTCCTTTATTTACAGACTTATTTGCTAATGCACAACAAAAACCATGCGTTCACTCAAGAACTCATGTGCCTTTCTCCATCTTTATGCCATCAGACCAGGGAATGTTCCTCCCTAAGCATGTACAAAATGTTTGATTTTTAAATTAATTAAAATATGAATATAATGTTAAGAGGTCTTATTGTAGAAACACGTTGTAAAATACTCAAAACATGATAATCCAGGAAGATCAAAACAATAAAAACAAGTTTTCTTTTCTTTTGTACAATGTTGCATGATGTATTTTGTGAAAATCAGTGCAGTAAAATGATCATTGTTGTTTCATATTGTAGAATCAATGACATCACATTTGGAAGCAATAAGACCACATTCACACAGCAGCAGAATATTTGAATCCCGCTCGGAAAAAAAGTGAATTTTGATTTCTTGTTTTTGTTTGTTTGTTTGTTTGTTTTCTCCTCAGGTTATTCTCTGAAACTTGGCATATTTATCTATGTCCAGAGGCCTGAGAAACTAGTTGGTTAACAGAAAAGACAACCAAAGTTAAAGGATTAGTTCACCCCAAAATGAAAATTCTGTCATTAATTACTTGCCCTCATGTCGTTCCACACCCATAAGACTCAAAGTGGTAGTTACAAAGGCAGTCAATGTAAGGAAATCTGACAGAATTCTGTCATGAAAAAGATCTTCATTTGTGTTCTGAAGATGAACAAAAGTGTTGCAGGTGTGGAATGACATGAGGGTGAGTAATTAATGACAGAATTTTCATTTTGGGGTGAACTAACCCTTTAAGCTTTGCATTTACACACACTTTTCCTACAGGATGCACAGTCTAATCATTACAAACCACACGACACACAATTGGAGCACTGAGCGCTTCTTAAAACAATCAATCTCAGCATGCAACTTATTTTTTTTCTCCAAAGCAAACTCAAAAGCTCACAACTCTCAAAAATACATTTTACTGCTTTTCATTGATGTATTCACTCTTTCTTTCCTCTCTCATCTGCAGTGAAAGCCACTCCATTACTTTCCTCTCAAGTCAAGTATTTATTGCTCGTGTAGTCCTGAGAGAGAGAGCACAAAGAAGCCATCCAGCTGTAGGCACTTCTTATATGTGCACCTGTGTGTTCTCAAGGCATTTTTTAATTTGCTTTCCAGAGTGTTTGCTAGGGTTGGGAATCGAAAATCGATTCCAAATCTGGAATCCGATACTTAAGGTGAGGAATCGGATACTTTTAATAAATTAAAAATTTGATTGCAATTATCGATTCCTTTGTGTGCATTTTAATGTGGTTTCAAACCATTTTCAAGTCCAAGAAGACACAAAAGAGAACTAAATTCGGCACTCGTGCTGCGCGCTGTTTTCATATCACACACATCCAAAGCGCATGCACAGAGAGCCGCCTCTCATAGTGTGCGATACTGAATTGAGTTCTCGTACGCGTCTTCTTGAGCTTGAACACACAAATACACACAAAATTGTGTTAAAATATCCTTGTAAACACAGTCAGTTTTGTCTTAAGTGAACGTAAACAGTTGAGAAAGAAAGCACGTGTAAATAACTTATTTTTTATGTTTATATAAGTGTTTACTACCCAATCCTAGTGTTTACTAAGAGAGATGCAGAAATTTGCTCAGCCAGGCTTCAGCTGTTCAGCTTGAATGGTTTCATAAACAAGCGTCTTCTCCCTCCACTTATCTACAAGGAGAAGATCTTATTTAAAACCACACTGGAGACCCAACAAACGCTGTCGCTGCAAATGTGCCCATAGAAGGCATGTGGTGCAATGAAACAAATAGGAGAAATATATAACCAGGCTGGGGCGCCTGTGTTTTTTCTTATGCTTTTTACACATGATGCAGTTCAGCGATGAAGTCATAGGAGGAAACGCACAGTGAGCACGCACCAATGAATCATTCCACAATCTGCTTCCTCCAGGATGACCAACTAATGCAGTAGACCTGCTGAGACCTGCGCTCTGAGCTAGTAGTGTGTATTGTACACTGAAAAACAAAATTTTGTAGTTAAAATAAAATTAGTGCTTTTTATATCGAATAAGTTACAAAAAAAAATTGAATAAAACTCTAATTTACAAGTTTAAGGTACTTGGAAATAGGATGTTTTTTATATATATATATATTTACAAGCCATTAAGTATTGATCAAGATGTTAAAAGACCTTGTGATTAAATATATATATATATATATATATATATATAATAAAAATTATATATATATATATATATATATACACACACACACACAACCATTTCAACATTGATAATAATAAGAAATATTGCTTGAGAGTCAAATCATTATTGGTGCTAAAAATTCAGCTTAGCCATCAGCCACAGGAATAAATTACATTTTAAAATATATTAAAATATTTTAAAAAATGATTTCTAATATTTCACAAAATTACTGTTTTAAGCGTATTCTTGACCAAATAAATGCAGCCTAGGCAAGCATAAGAAAACTGTTTAAGTTACATTTACACACTTGTTTTATTCCATGTAATGTCATAAAGTGAAATTGATTTTATCCACCTTTTTCCTGAACTTATCATAGCGGAATTATCTATTACATTTCCGGTCTCTGGTGTTTCTAGTCAAATTAGCGTATTTTCTAAGCCGGTAATGTAATGTTAAACTTATAAAATAGTTTAAAGAAGCACATATGTACCTTTTATGAAGAGCGTTTTAACTTAAGTGCTTCAAGCCATGCTCATTTTCACTTGTCAGTCTTTGGCATAAAATGCAACGTTCTATATGTTATTGTATACGGACATTCTTTTCAGATTTGCTGGTGCTCAAAACAAGTACTTCCAGGAATTTCTTCAGTTTATTGCTGTTGTTGTGGAAGTCAACAACAGCACAGCTTAACCCTACACTCATTTTAATTTAGCAATGTTCAAAAAGTTTCTGTTTAATTAATTCATTTGCTCATTTTACCCCAGACCGGAACAGGACAGCATCCAAACGGAACTTAGAATTCATAATGGCGACACTCAATGTTTGCTCAGGAAAAGATGGATAGCAGTGAATTTGGCTATTCTGGTTATGTTGCAGTTCAAATCCAAACATTGCAGTGGGGTGATTAACAAAACTGATGAGATACTGACATTCCCTGAATATTACACAAAAAAAACTCGTACTGCCCTTTCCAATTTCCCCCCTTTTTGCAGCGATGTGAAAAAAGCTGGTAGTTTAGCCCTAAACTCATGCCATTAGCTGATTCATAAGTTCACATGTGGGAGCGCTCAAACAAGCACAACATGTTTTGAAAGCTCTACGGAGTCACAGTGTTTACAGTCTTTGGGGAAATCAGCCTACAAAAGGCTTACTTAGACTTGTCTCTGCACATTAAACTATGATAGGAGAAGTATTTAATAGGTGCTGTTTTTGAATACCATGCATAAAATGTTCCTGCTACCTGACAGATATCACTGAAATAGGTGTCCTGAGAATTCACACTAGTCTCTGTGACAGCCACAGACTCTAAACAACAAAGTGTTGGTTGGCCAGCACATCATTTCTCTCTCTCACTCTCTCTCGCCAATTAAAAATTCAGCCAAACAGAATATACTCTCTCCCTCTCTTCCTCTTACGCCTTCAAGTTTGTAAAAGGAGTTTGGCTCCATAAGCACAAAGGGGGCCAAATTTGGCTGGTGGGAGTAACTACATCATCTGGTTCCAAAAAGCATTTTTCTACATTGATGCACATTCAAAAATATGTGTGTATTCAGTCTAGATAAACTTTTTAGATATAAATCACAAATATTTTATTACATTTAGTAGATATTACAGCTGCTTTACCAGTAATCTTTATTTATTTAAAAATATTTTAACAATTTATTTAAACATTATTTATATAAAACATAGAATGTAATATACATGATTGTTCACAATAACATCTAATTAAGATCTAAAATAGGGTGAATTGTCACTTCATGTCGACTTTAAACCCTGGGTGCTCCAAAAGACTAACCAGGTTAGTCACAAGTTCCGTCATTATCAGTATAGTTCAACGATTTGGTGATTCCCGAAACTATAGTTCCAACGAACATTCGCAACATCATTGCAAAGTTGTGTGGTTGAAACGACAGCTCTCGAGCTGTGAAGCATAGTTTCTGTTTTTTATGACGTGGACTTAAAAAATCCTTATCTTGAGCAAAATAAGCAATATCTTTTATTTCGAGTATATACAAATGTCATTTACATCTTTTAGTTGGTCAAGAGATTTAAAGCACCGTTTTTGAAGAGTGTGTGCATACGTGCTTTAGTACGTAACGACGAGTCTGTGATTGAATCTGGAAATAAAGTAAAATAACTGAGGAAAATGAGAATTAGTCCTCAGATGCCATGTCCTAATTACATTAAAGGGATAGTACACCCAAAAATGAGTTGTTCCAAATCTGTATGAATGTCTTTCTTCTACTGAACACAAAAGAAGATATTTTGAAGAATGTTTTTAACCTAACAGTTGATGGACCCCATTGACTTACATAGTTTTTTCCCCCCCATACTATGGAAGTCAGTGGGGCCCGTCAACTGTTTGTTTACTCTTCATAATATCTTCTTTTGTGTTCAGCAGAAGAAAGAAATTCATACAGGCTTGGAACAACTTGAGGGTGAGTAAATGATGACAGAATTTTCATTATTGGGTGAACTATCCCTTTAAATCTTGTTGTGTATAAAACCAAAATAAATGACTCTACTTTTATCTTCGCTCTGTCAGAAGAGATATTATGATTGTAAATGTCCTCAAACAACTAGTGATTCCATAACAGTATCTCTTTCATGTTAAAGGGAGAGAAAAAAACAATGTGTTGTGTAGTCTGGCCTTGCAGGATAAAAGCAGAAGTTGTAAAATGTTAATGTTTTCACTCCCATAGTTGTTAAACACCCAGAGGACACAAAAAGAGAGAGACAGCTTTCAATTTACCTAAAGAGGACAGTTACAGGTTCACGCCTTTGACAAGGGCAGCTCCCCTCACAACACAGGAGAGTGGAAACTGATGTATGGTTCACATTATCCCTTCCATTCTTTCCTCTGACACCCAGGATGGATGGCGGGACAGAGTAATGGGGAGCTTTAAAGAGGAAGGCAGGATGGGAATGAGAAGAAGTAGACAAGCAGGTCACGAGGACACCATCCCAAGAATACTTTCACTGAGGTACTGACTGGAAAGAGAAAATGGAACATTTTTAGATTTTTTGATAAGTTTCTTTCTGTGGTGCTTACCTTCTTTACCACAATACTAGTATAGAATGTTTTTTTTATTTAACTTTTATTTTATTTTACGTTATTGTATTTTCCAATTTCAAACCTCTTGGTCATGATGCTGGAGCCTAAAACAGTGTCTCCAACCAAAATCAGACATCATTTTATTTTATCTTTTATTTACAAAAGAGGAAATGACATCACAGTCAGAAAATTTGAGCAAGTACAGAATGTTTAATTTTTATTTAATTTAAATTGTATTTTTTATTTTAGGCATAAACCAGTGTCTCAGACCAAAGGTAGAGATTAGCTATTTTTTTTTTTTTCTTTTTTCGTAGTTGATTACTCAGTAAATATTCATCAATGACACTTAATATTTTGGTTTTGATCACTATTTATGTTTGTCTTTCTTCAGGAAAAATATTAACAAAATCAAAAATTTCTGAAATTTCCACAGAATTACCCTATATTCTTTAATGGGGTCGTTCATTGCGATTTCACTTTTTTAATTTTAGTTAGTGTGTAATGTTGCTGTTAGAGCATAAACAACATCTGCAAAGTTACAACGCTCAAAGTTCAATGCAAAGGGAGATATTTTCTGTTAAAGAATTCTCTGTTGAAGGACTACAACAAACGGCTGGTAGGGACTACAACGAGCTTTATCCCGGGTTGGTGACATCACTAACCCTAAAATTTACATAAACCCTGCCCCCGAGAACATGCAACAAAGGGGTGAGGCCATGTTATTGCAATACAGTACATAACACAAATGCAGTAGCATGTCATAAAAGCAAAATGACAACATAAGTTATAACTGTAATTAAACTAAACTATGCAGCATATATTCTCTGGCTCTGTAGGCATCTTACAACAATTCCCACACAAGCTATTTATATATTATCATGACAGAATATGCTAATCATTGACTTTAAGATAATTAACTCCACATCAGCTACATAAATTCATCAACTAACGTAACCATTCAGAAACATCCTGTTGCATTCACTTCTTCTTGAGTCTCTCCATCATTGTCCGACACATATGAACATAAAAGGCTGAACAGTTTCTGACATTTTCAGTGAGTCTGAGGTAATCTGCGCTGCTCTTGAAACTCCGCCCTCTTCGAAGGAGCAGCAGCTCATTTGCATTTAAAGGAACACACAAAAACGGAGTGTTTTTGCTCGCCCTCAAAAAGTGACATATTTAACATGCTATAAAAATGATCTGTGTGGTATTTTTGAGCTAAAACTTCACATACACACTCTGGGGACATCAGAGTTATTTTACATCTTGTAAAAGTGGCTTTAAAGTACCTTGAATGTCAATATAAATAATGAATATAGCAATCATTCAGTACCACTATATCAATTTTGTGTGTGTGTGTGTGTGGTATTACCATCTGAAACCATCACAGTACCAAGTATTCTTTTGTAAGGGCTGGCTTTAAAAGTCTGATTAAACGGTGGGAATAAAATACAAGTGAGAAGGTGTTGTTGGCAATATAGGAAGTAAATCAAAGGGTCTCTCATAAATGTTACTGACTGTAAATACATATTTGTCGCTCATTTGATGTGTGTACAATAAATATGAACAATATAGGTGTGGATGTTCCTCTAAACACTGATCTCGAATGAGCACTTTCAACATAAATTTAGACACTGCAGGTGGTCCACCACAACCGTTCTCAGATCAGTGAGCAAAGCCGTGTTATAATGATGAGCATGTGCGACAACTGCTGAGGTTGAACAGCTTGCAGAAACCATAATGAGATCTCCAGAGGAGAGAGAGAGAAAGATGCCGCTCTAAGACACAATTAAAACCAGACCCTGCATGACTGTATTTGTATGCAAATACACCTGCAACAACTTTTACAATAAAGTACTGTAGCTACAGCAGTCATTTATATTTAAAGATGTTTACTGCATGGATATATTAAAAAGCATATAGAATCTCATATATGAGAGAATCATGAGATAAACACTTTCAGTTTTTCTTATCAATGGCTGTTGTGCATTTGGGGCGTGGCTATCAGTTGGTTGGCCAATGGCAAATGCGGGTGGGGGGTCAGGAAACCTGTTGTTTAAAAAAAGTAATAATTTTTGCAGTTGTGTTTCGTGACCTCATGGGAGCAAATCTGTTTAATCTGTTAATCTGTACCTTTAAAGTACAGATTAACAGTCATGGTAAGAGACAAAAAAAAATAAATAAAAATCTGCAAAGATGAAAATCTGTGACAGAAATATTATAATTAATATTAGAAATATGCTTTTGACTATTTTATCCATTAATGTTACAGTTTATTCATACATAATGCTAAGATTCTTTTCCTTCCAACCAAAGACCTCCACAATTCAAGTTTTATCTCAGGAAGGTCACATAGTCATTACCTAGTGTGTACAAAGCGACTTTCAGTGGTCAAATTTGACCTCCAGCTCCTGTCGCTGTGTCCCACAATACACACAAACTGGGGTTATTGTCATTTTTTCTTTTCTGGTCTGATTGCATCAACACTGAGAATACCGCTGCTTGACTTGCATTGAACATTCATGAATTTTTACACATCACATCTTTGCTCAGGTCTCTGTACTGGCTCCCTGCAGCTGCCAAAAGTGGTCTTCAGTGCAGTCAATGACCTGTTCTTACAAACCGTACATGTCAGCTGGATTGCTTTGGTCAGATGCGGCTGGTCACCCAGATCTCCCTTCTCATTTCCCTGTCGAAATCTAGAAAATTCACCCTCAGCTCATTTTCCACAATAGTGCAATATGTAGACACCTCTCCAAATGTGACTTACTGGCTAAAGTAATCATCTATATATATATATATATATATATATATATATATACATAAAATGGTCCTTGATTCTGATTGGTCAATAGCTGTGTTTTATCAAAGTCCCTTTAAGACAAGTCATTTCACTCGGCGGCCATCTTTGAAACGCCTCTCGGGCATCCAAGTGTAGCTCCTATCTCTTTGAATGGGGAAACATCAAATTCTCTAAAGCTGTTTGCCAAGCTTTCGATTAAATTTCATATTTGAAATCACCAATGAAATCTGACAAGAACTGTCTCATAAATTTTGTTTCTAAACGCTCGAATCATGACAAAAAACTGTATTTTTCAGGCTGCATCAACCTAATGCGCATGCGCAGTCCTAAATGCGCGTCTCTTGTGCCTTATTTCGGAGGCGCGCGTCTGACTGTTTCTATAGAAACCGGTGCTTCTAACGGCCGCTGCAGTGACGCGATGACTTTACCAATCGGCGATTGGCTCTTATTTAGGAGGCGGGACTTATTCCGCCAAATTGCACGTTGCACTTTCTCCCATTCATAATAATACAAGTGACGCTCTTGTGTTATTCTATAGTCTTTGGTTTTATTCACGATAAAACACAGCTATGACCGCTTCACCCAACGGTTCTGTGTATCACTACACAACACCCTTAGCAACCACTCTTAGCAACGTAAACTGTTCTCAATCAATATTGTTCATTGAAGCTTACTGTATTATGTATAAGAGTACTGTGAGAAAGAGATCGAGTGAGCGAGTTTATTACCTGCATTCAGATTTAGCATTTCCTTTCAGGTCAATCCTATGTTCATAATAAAAAATCTGTTTGAATGTCCGCTGCAATATTTTGTCCTTTTAACAGTTAAGGGGTTTTCCTGTGACTGATAGCGCTAGTCAAAGCATTTGTCAATGGTCAGTTTGTGTCTTGTTCCGTGTTCACAACAATTCAGTCTTTTCAATGTAAAAGTCTTCTGACTGACACACTCATAAAGACAGTCTTTGCCGCCATCTAATGGCGTAATAATGTACTTCTGTTGCTGTTCACGGTCAGGGACTATTTTTTCCAGCAGAAGGAAGGCTTTTAGTGAAAGTTACTTCATGATACATATTTTTGGCTTTAATATTTGTATAGTGTGGTAACCGTTTTATAAAAGCTTTGCGTCGTGCCTAACAATGCCCTTCAGCCGTGACTTATAATACGGTAAGAGAGGCTGTGCTGTATCATAGTCACTTATTCATGATACAGCACAGCCTCTCTTACCTTATTGCTTATATATATATATATATATATGGTACCAAAAACATCTTCCATCTTTTTGTTACATTTTACAATAAGGTTGTATATGTTAACATGCATTAGGTATCCTGAACTAACAATAATTTCACAGCATTTATTAATATAAATATTTTATAAAATAATAATAATAACTATTATTATTATTATATTAAAAAAAATTAAAGAAACAATGAACAGTTTTATATTAATAGACGTGTTCATATTGAATTTAATAAAAAATAATAATAATAAATATTATGTTCAATAATATTAACACATTTGTATATTTATTTACTGTATACTAATGGTTATTAAGTTAATGTTACTGATAATATTAACACATTTGTATATTTATTTACTGTATAAATATACTAATGGTTATTAAGTTAATGTTACTGATATACAACTTTTAAAGCAGTAGAAAATGTAGAAATGAACTGAAATTATGAAATCCTGAAAATATATTTTTCATGCTAAACTAATGTATACAAGCTTACTGTAAAGTGTTGTCCAATATTGAGGTTGATAAAAACACATTTGAATTATGATTGCTTCAAAAGATGATGGGTTGCTGGTGTTTTCTCACAGGAAAAGCTTTTTAATTTCAGAATAAAGTTGTTGCAGTTGCATCATTTTTATTTCACTGGATTAAGGATAAATGTCATGTTACTTTGATTTTTGACACCTGAGATATAATTCAGTGAATGTCTATGATTCCCAGGATTCCACTATAACTGACATCTCTTATTGCAGACCTTGATTTTGAAATGTGCAGAATACTCAATGGCACAACCACTTGTGTGTCCAGATCAGTGCATCTGTCTGATTGGCTGATGCTGCCTCCTGCTGCCTGCCAGTCACAGCAGGCCACCGGTCTCACATCTGTTTTTTTTTTTTTTTTTTTTTTTATTATATGGGACTGTCTTTGGCTGAGACGTCAAGGTCACTGACTGAGATTCTGGCTGAATTGCAGCACGACTGGGTCATCTCTAAGTGGGGCGCTGTGCATTTAAGAGCTCTTGTATATGATTCTGAGTCTCTGCACTCCTCATTTTTCCAATAAAGCAGTAGCACTCATTCTCTAAAGTGATCTCTGCAATGTCCTGTATTTTAACTTCAGGCCTTCAAATGGTCGTTGTTGAATTTCTATCAATCCACAGCACTGCCTTAAGTGTATGTCATTGGAACGATTTTAAAATCATACAAAATTGGTCATGGTTTTGTTGTAATTCAAAACCTGGGCTACGTATATTGCTTTAGTTGTTAAAACCAGCCTAAGATCATAGTCTTAGATGGTTTCCCAGCCCAGTAAAGCTAATCTGTTATGCTGATTTTAACAGGGTTTGTGGACTTTTGAGATCACAAGCCATCTGAACACCAGCTGGGAGACCAATAGACCAACTTAAATAGTTTTTTAACAAAGAATAGCATTTTTATGATGGTGTACAATTCATCTGGGCATTTGTCTGCTGGTCTGATTTGCATAATTCAAACTATCCCCCCATGTAAATGATATAAGCTTTCAGAAAATGAATGAACAAATGAACACTTAAAACAATGAAATTAAAGATACAGAAAATGCTAATGAGATCTTTGAAACCCTTATTAAACCCACATATCAGATGCATTCAATTCAACAAAGACAGAAAGGCATCAGAAAAGCTTTCACTTAAAGCCTGAGAAAATAAAACATCATCTTTTTTGCTAAAGCACTTCTACCAGGCTCTCATGATAAAATGTCGATTTAAATGTAAATCTCTATTGTAGGAATGTAAGGATGTGATTGGACCAAGATTGAAAACATAATTAAAAGCCACTGCAATTACTCTAAAGAAAGTACCGTCACGTCTAAAAGTCCTGTGTAAATGTGAGATTAATTGTGAAAGTATACAACTGATAGATATGAAATATCGATTTTTATCAGCAGAAATACACTACCGGTCAAAAGTTTGGAATCGGTAAGATTTTTAATGTTTTTAAAAGAAGTTTGGGCTGCATTTATTTAATTAAAAATACAGTAAAAACAGTAATATTTTGAAATATTATACAATTTAAAATAACTGTTTTCTCTTTGAATATATTTTATAAAGTAATTTATTCCTGTGATCAAAGCTGAATTTTTTACTCCAGTTTTCAGTGTCACATGATCCTTCAGAAATCATTCTAATATGCTGATCTGCTGCTCAAGAAACATTTATTGTGTACAATTGTACAAAATATTTGTGTACAATATTTTTTTTCAGGATTCTTTGATGAATAGAAAGTTCAAAAGAACAGCATTTATTTGAAATATAATCTTTTGTAACATTATAAATGTCTTTACTGTCACTTTTGATTGATTTAATGCATCCTTGCTGAATAAAAGTATTAATTTCTTTAATTTCTTTCAAAAAAATATATTTTTTTGAATGGTAGTGTATAATGTTACAAAATAATCTTCCAAACTAATAATCTATCAGAACATATAAGTTATATAAAGAAAATTAAAATTTGTCTGAGCATGACGTAGGTTTTGTTTGAACATCAAGAAGGACACACACAGGATCTTTACTTTAAATTTATTTGTAAATTATATATTTTTTTTTTGTTTTCAAAAAGCCTTTGATTTAATTATGAGGTAATTATGCTAAAAATTTACTGCAAAGATGCAATCATCTGTCTGTCTTCCTCTCTTTCTTTGTCTGCAGTCACAATCACATTAATTAGCTTGCATGAAGCTATGCGGCAACATACACAATACTCAAATAATTACATTCCGGCGTCTCTTCCACTTTTAAAGACCAATAAAGGATAAATTCACCGCATAAGATCAGCATCAGTGAGAACTCTGCAAAGTCATAAGTACAGACTCTATTTACATCAAGCTGCAGATCTCGTAATATACGAAGCTCTCCAGCAAATGACTAACTGTGTCTATATCTTGGAGTGTTTGTGTGTCTGAGAGGGGAAAAGAGTGTGGTTTTTTTTTTTCAAAATGCAAGTTGCATTTTCATGCCTTAACTGAGAATGGCACACTGGTAGGGGTGGTGGGGTGCTGAGGGTTATGCAAATTAGTTCTGCCAAGGTCATC
The DNA here is from genome assembly GCA_037950665.1 of Hypophthalmichthys nobilis. Lineage (NCBI taxonomy): Eukaryota > Metazoa > Chordata > Actinopteri > Cypriniformes > Xenocyprididae > Hypophthalmichthys > Hypophthalmichthys nobilis. The sequence goes on along the minus strand of CM075468.1, from coordinate 8,979,023 downwards.
CAATCGGCTCAGAGTCCTTTATGCATCATGAGAAGTGACAGTTATAATGGTTGCCTCTTAGAAGGCTGAAAAAACAGAAGAGCTCTCTGATGTGAGCCTGGAGGATGTGATTCCCATATTTTATTTGAAAGTGCATTTGAGGTCCCTCTCCAGAAGATATATATATATATATTTTTTTTTTTTTTTTTTTTTTTGGGACAGTGTTTGATATGCATACTGGTAGAAAGTCTGGTCTAAAAGTCAGAAATAAACTCTTAAAATGTATACAGTTAACTGTTATTTAAATCTATATGTTCAATCTATGAAATTAAAATATTGCTCATAATACGGTTCAAAAACGTCAGTAGAACAAATAAAAGTTTCCAGTTAAAAGAACCAGTTGCCATTGAGTTTGTTTACTAAAATACAGTTTAAGCTAAAGAAGCAAAATATGATAACTTTGTTGTCTGATATGATGTATTGCTTGTTTGAAATATGTTAGTAAAATATAATCAAAACAAACTGATTTTGGTTTTTCCTCATTCAAGTAGCTGTAGGTGCGTACTTGACTGGAAATCGATGTTGCTTTAAATTTGCAAATTTTTTTATTTTATTTATTTATTTTTTTTGGTTATTTCTCTCCCAAATTTTTGTATACAATTTATTCTACAAAAATTAAAATAAAATAAAAGAAACCTACAGCAAAATTAATCGTTTGTGTTTTTTCAACAGTTTTTGAATAAATGACTCATTCATGAAGAGAGTTGCTTGTTTATTTCCTGAATGAATCAGCGTTTTGAATAAATCATTTGAAAGAATGATTCAGTGACTCACTCACGTACTGACGAATATGTAACAAACACCACGTCTACACCGGACGTGAGCGGCGCGACGCAATGCGTCAAAAGCAATAGAACCCATTATAATCAGTGATAATGTCTACACTGGATGCGGCACGGCGTGGCCGGGCGCGACAAATTCCCGACAGTAAACGGATTCCCCATTCTATTTCTGACGTAGTCCACATGCTTTGCAACGGTCGGCTTGTCACGTTCAGTGTAGACAGCTTTTAGCTGTCGCGGTGCGGTGCAAAACGACAAAAGTCGCGTCTGGTGTAGACACATGTAAGTCCCTTTAAGGGATTAGTCCACTTTCAAATAAAAATTTTCTGATAATTTACTCACCCCCATGTCATCCAAGATGTCTATGTCGTTCTTTCTTCAGTCGAAAAGAAATTAAGGTTTTTGATGAAAACATTCCAGGATTATTGTCCTTATAGTGGACTTCAATTGGCCCCAAACGGTTGAAGGTCAAAATTACAGTTTCAGTGCAACTTCAAAGGGCTTTAAACGATACCAGACGAGGAATAAGGGTCTTATCTAGCGAAAAGATCTGTCATTTTCTAAAAAAAATTAAAAATGTATATGCTTTATAAACACAAATGATCGCCTCGCAAGTGCTTCCGCTAGACCGCCTTCCATATTCTTCAAAAAGCTTACGCTTCCTACACCTTCCCTATTCAACTTACGGAACGAACGTGTTTTTTTAGAAAATGACTTATCGTTTTGCTAGATTAGACCCTTATTCCTCGTCTGGTATCATTTAAAGCCCTTGCACTGAAACTGTAATTTTGACCTTCAACCGTTTGGGGCCAACTGAAGTCCACTATAAGGAGAATACCCCTGGAATGTTTTCATCAAAAACCTTAATTTCTTTTTGACTGAAGAAAGAAAGACATAAACATGGATGGGGGTGAGTAGATTATCAGGAAATTTTTATTTGAAAGTGAACTAATCCTTTAAGACAAGTCATTTCACTCAGCGGCCATCTTTGAAACGCTCTTGGGCGTGCAAGTGCAGCTTCTATCTCTTTGAATGGGGAAACAAATTCTCCAAAACTTTTCACCAAGCTTACGATTAAATTTCATATTTGAAATAACCAATGAAATCTGACAACAACTGTCTCAAAAATTTTGTTTCTTAATGCTCGAATCATGACAAAAAACTGCATTTTTCAGACTGGACCAAGCTAATGCACATGTGCAGTCCTAAGCGCATGTCTCAGAACACTGACTGTTTCTGTAACAACCGGAGCTTCTAACTGCAGCTGCAGTGACACAGTGACTACCAATCAGCGATTGGCTCTTTTACTTTGAAGGCGGTACTTATTCCGCCATATTTCTGTATATAATAGGTGTGTTCGACATCGGCTGCAGCTGGATGCAACCGATCGCCGAGAGTAGCCGCGTGCAGGTGTGAAGGAGCTGAAAATGGAGACGTGAAGTCGGACAATTTCTGCTTCCCGTATTGACGCTCACACTGCATTTGCATTGATTTAAATACCAATGTAGTGGGGTCTACGTTTTTTATCAGTTTATTTTGATAAACATGACACAATATAACATCGCGACTACATGAAAAGAGCTTTAACTGTTATAAAAATACATATTTGTGAGCATTAGTGGAACTGAAGGCGTGACAATAAACACGAAAGACACGTGATCGTTGTCATGCGGTGAATCCGGCCAATCATGGAACAGCTGTGTCATCACCAGAACTCATGCAGCTGCTCTTGAGAAACCGCACTGGTTGACTCAGGCGGCTGCTCTTGAGAAACTGCACTGGCTGACTCTTGAATGGCTCTCGTGGTACTTTGAAGTCACAGTCCCATGGCGTCAGCACTGCCTCAAGTCGGACAAAATTTCTTACCGGCATGCACTGCTTCAAGTCATCCGCCGATCGGTCTGTGCAGCGCTGCATCAAGTCAAACAAGCCTAAAGTCTTTGTATGTAGCCTACAGAAAGAGTCAGAAATTGGCACAACAGACTGACATTCTGGAAATTTTGTGCAAAAACATTTTGTTCACAGACAAGAACACAACCAAAATTTTAAAATAACAATCACACATTAATTATAATTTGATGAACAGCTCATATAACAAACACAAATTAACAGCTATTTAATAATTGATCTGAAACTATTGGTTGTTGCAAAACAAAGCGTGGAAGTACAACACACGACTTGAGAAGTGCACCTGGGCACAGCTGCAGACAAAAAAAAAGCACAAAAGCACAGAGGCATCGTCACTCTGCCTCCAGCAACCACAATTTGCTAATGAAGTCAAAAATACACTGGTAATTTAGCACTTCAGGCAAGTCCCTCTCTGCCTAGGACAATTAGCAGAAAAGCACCTCATTTCACAATTAAGATGTACTGCACTCGCTCGAGTGCCACGGAAAAATGCGGTTCCAAAAAGAATTCTCCGTTCTTTCAAGTAAAATTAAATGTGTACATCATACAATGCGTCTTATTTCATCGTACATATGGATTTCTTCTCAGCTCACTGCCTTCTATTAGTACCATTCTAGTTAGCCTGATGAATAGCTGCTCGAGCTGCCTAAATGGATTTTAACTCTCTAACACTCAGGCAAATGACACCATCATTTTGTTGCAGCTTCAGTGCGGACAAGCGGGTCAGCTGGCCATGGTATGTCTGCTGGATGATTTAATTGAATTGTCAGAGTTGGCGTCCTTTCACTGGGCGGCGTCCAGCCCTGCGATGATACACTGCAGAGTACTCCATCTTCCCTGACATCAGCGGTGGAATGAAATGCGTTTTCTGACGGAGTCTGAAATCACCCAGCACTCACTCAATGATAGACTCATAAACAAAAGTATGAAATTGTTGAGGACAATTTGGCTTTAATAAAGACTGGATAAATGTACTGTATTATTGACAGAGAGGAAGCCAAACAATATGAATGAATGTAAATGGAGCGGATACTGTAAAGGGGAATGCATTGTTTTCAAGCAACTTTGTGAACGGCTAAAGTACATTTTACATTTTAAAATACATTACAGTAACAGTAGTAGCTCAGCTGATTTCAGAATAGTGCAGCTTGAAGTCTGACAATTTTTATTTTTTTATGGAATATAGCAGTGCTTGATGTTATTAGTGATGCACCGATCATGATTTTTCATGACTAATTCCGATTTTTTTACAAGCAAATTGGCTGATTCCGATACGGGATGGCGATTTTTTTCTTTGTTTAAGCAAATTTATTTGTTGTTTATTTGCTCTATAACAGGCAAACTGGCCTGAAACAAACAAACAAGCAAAAAATGTAGTCATATGAAATGAGAGGCAACCACTGCATGATCCAAACAAAGATGCTACACATATGTAGTTGAGCAGTTGTTTTTGATTTGAATTTTGATTTAAAGATTGTATAATTTCAAGATTTAAAGCAAAAACACAAAGGTCTGTCTTTAGATTTGTGAAATTATGCTACATAAGACACCTGCACAAAACAAAAACAGCAGACGAACTAAATGAAAATGCAAATCCACTTTCTGACAGTAGATGGCACTTATGGAACAGCAGCGGTTTCTTTGGGTATTGTACTTAAAGGGATAGTTCACCCAAAAATGAAAATTTGATGTTTATCTGCTTACCCCCAGGGCATCCAAGATGTAGGTGACTTTGTTTCTTCAGTGGAACACAAATGATGATTTTTAACTCCGACCATTGCAGTCTGTCAGTTGTATAATGCATGTCACATTGATGTCCTAAGACACAAAACGATCGGTTTGTGGGAGAAACCGAACAGTATTTATATCATTTTTTACCTCAAATACACCACTATGTCCAACTGCCTTGAGCACGTGCACGGCATCCAGTGCATGAGGTGTGTACGCGCTCTGGCGTAGTTTAAACATGGTGCCTGTAGTACAACAGTTGTTATACAAATGGAAGTAAACCACTAAAAAACATGGTTTTATATTACATCAAAACTTCATTTTATTTTGTTACTTTTCAAATAAAAAGGACACATACAAAGATCTTATTCACATACCTCAGTTGGATGTGGAAAAACCATAGGCACAGCTGATGGTTTACATGATCCTCTCCTGGGTATGTAAAATCATCAGGGGAAAAATTATCGCTGCAGACCCTCAACAACTTTAGTACGTTAATGGGTTTGTTGATATCCAGCCAAAGAGCAGTCAACCATAACTCCAGGCGAGCAGGCTCAGAAGTTGGGAATACGTGGAAAGTCACCACTCCAGAATGAGTTCGCGCGAGAGAACGTAATCTTTTAGTTTTAAGTCAGTTTGAACAATCCGGATAAGCGCAAGTACCATTTTGATTAGCCTTCGTACCTACAATGTTTGTGCACTGTAAACAATGAGTGACGTATACGCGTGAGAGATCACTTCCGGTGATTGCGTAAACTACGCCAGAGCGCGTACACACCTCACGTACCGGATGCCGTGCGCACGCTCAAGACAGTTGGACATGTATTAGAGGTAAAAAATTATATAAATACTCGCACAAACCGATCGTTTCATGTCTTCAATGATCAATGTGTCGTCACGAGCCGCAGGGTTTAATTTGGATTTGTCTGTGCATGTTTTTTTTAACTCTCATAGATTTTGTTACCATTGGCATGCATTATACGACTGACAGACTGCAATGGTTGGAGTTAAAAATCATCATTTGTGTTCTACTGAAGAAACAAAATCACCAACATCTTGGATGCCCTGGGGGTAAGCAGATAAACATCAAATTTTCATTTTTGTATGAACTATCCCTTTAAAGCAGCGCTGCGCTTATAAACTCTACTCTATACACAAGTAAGAGGAAAAGAAAATACCACTGAACCTTTTCTGATGACAGTTGTTTCCCTTCAGATATACATTCAAACCCCCAATTCAATATTTATATTTTTCTTCCTATATTTCCAGCATTGCGAACAGTGAGCTTGAACTGAAGAACTACACTACCCATAAACCTGCATTACAAAGATGTGGCTTAAAGCAAAATTGCAAATTCCTATTTTGTCATCTAGTTAAAAAGCAATAAGATAATTTATTACACAGAAAGCAGACCCTATCACCCCTGAAACATGGAGGATATTGCTTTCAGATGGCTCGTTTTATCAGTCCTCTACTGATTTCAGGGATACGTGGATGTAAAATCTCATCTGCTGCTCCACTGATGGAAAATCAACATTTAATCACTATTTCCAGGCTTCTTGGAGAAGAAGATTATCATCAATATAAAAAGTGGTTCAACACAAGAAGGACTTCAGGCTATAATGTGTGCAAATTCATTTTTTGCTAATATGGCAAGAAAGAGTCAAGCACTCACAGAGAATATGCAATAAAATCAGTCATGGTCTACTGGATTACCAGAAATAGCATTAGTAAAATATGAGCAAATGAGTTAGCCGAACATTGGGTTACATTTTCGGGAAAAAACTGGAATAGTATACTGAAAATGGAGAGTGCAATGTTGATGATAAATTAAAGAAAGAAAGAAAGAAAGCAATCAAAAAGAAAGAAAGAAAACTGCATTCACTACAGGAATGACGAGCTGAAATTATCCATGTTCTCTTTAACAAGGCCAATAGAGCAGAGAATGGCAGTACAATCCTGCTGGCCTCAATAGAGCCAGTTTGCCTTCATAAGAGAACCTTTGATGGTAAAGCTTTTTTTTTTTGCCATGGAAAGCGCTGCAAATTCATTCTTTTCGATTCATTTCAAGAAGCCCTCTTGTCTCTAAAGATCAAGGCACATTTGTTCTTAGAATACATCAAGAGAGAAAAGTTTTGGGCTCTTTTCTATCACACAAGAATGACTTTTCAACAAAAACCTGGAATATCTTCTGAAAACCATTTGTCACACAAGTTAGTGTCCTGCAGTCTTTTGTTATTGGAAAAGCAATTACGCATAAAAATATCATTTAGGTGGCTGTACTGCACAATGCCTGGCATCATGTTAAGACTAAAATATCAGGTTGAAACTTATAAGAAAACGTATTGTAAATGAGCTCTTTGGAGACTCAGAGACTTTAGATATGCATGATTAAAAGCAATGCATTTTCTCATTTTCAATGCTTTTCTATATGTCTACACTATCAGTTTTGGATTATCATATTATTAAATATGAATCTGATTAACAATGAAATTTATGGGAAGTGCATCAGAGAAACATATTAAAGGAATTTGAAGGGAAAATATTTGGTTAATTTAATTTAAATGACTTATTTTTTAATTACAATTATTTTTAAATAGTAATTTTAAATGAAAATTATTCATTCATGTTATTGGGATCTCTGCAGAAAGATAAATCAAAAATCTCAACAAAACATTAAACGTATCTGGATGACTGGATGAGTTTTTAGTTTTGATCCTCTGTCTTGAAAAGGTTATTCGGAGAAAGCATCAGTCGTGTGCTTGACTAGTCATGTCTTCTGGAGGCATCTGTGCTGAACGCCATACAACATTCTCTATTGACAGGCATTAAATTGTTTTCTGAGTTTGATTGATGACATGGATAAAGTGTCCCTCCCTCCAGCTTTATAAGGTCATATTTCCTCAGTTAGAATAACAGCTTTGAGTGAACATCAAAATCTCTCTGTACTGTCTTCAGGGTTTTGCTTCAGAGTTATTGTTTTTCCTCTATCTGAAGTTAAAAGTGTGGCTCTAAACTTAAATCTATTCTTTCCGTTTATAAGATTTCACCTCACATTTGCTGTCTCCTTATTCTATACAAAAGTTCTGGTGATCTTCCTAACATGGGTAATGTATTGGGGAATTGGCTTGTTTAGAAATGATAGCCCTTCTCAACTCCGTTCTAATCTCATGAAATAACCTTTCATCATGGCTTTTCTTCATACTGAAAGTGGATTTCACTTATTTATTCAGCTTTTAAACCTTTCCAGTCATGCTGATGGCATTTTTATTAAATCGGACATTTGTTGTAGCCTACTGTCTGAAAAGCAGATTTTAACAGCGCTGAGGTGACAGACGTGCCAATGGCTGAATGACACAAGGGCAGTGTTGTGTTTTCCAAGCCACTCTCTTTCAAAATGCAGCATCAACTTCACGCTTTTCCCCAGTTGCAGAATAAGCAAAAGTCAAAACTCCCAAGGCCAGAGCCCATTAATCATAATCACACAATTTGCATTCAGAGATAAAAGCAATATTCTGTACCTGATGCCAGACTCTTGTAATCAATTACCTCTTGTCAAATGATTTTGTACTACAACAACTTTTTAAGTGATATGCCAACGTATACTCATTAATCTTTCCTGCATCATTCTAACTGTACTACTTTGCATTTCTTCAACTCATTAAGTGCATTTTACTGTATTAAAACACTGTGATTTGTTTATGTAATTTTCATCCTAAACATCCTAAAGATTAAATTTTATACAGGTTTTTTTTTTTTTTTTTTTGTGAAAACTGAGGCTAAGAACACCAGCTTCCATGTGAGGAACGAGCTAAAGTAGGCCTGCTGTTTCAATATCCCAAATCCTCACAGGATGTGAGCTGAACCTCTAGTTCTTTTCACAGTCAAATCAAAAACAAACAAACAAAACCTTGACTTCCCATCCGGGATGCCTTCAACCAATTTCTGTGCAAAGTGACCTTGATAGTCTGGAGAGAATCTAAACTGTTTGTTTACTGATTCACTCTTGTACATATTATATAATAATGGTCAAAAACGGGAATCCTAATTTGTATCATAATTAGTCTCATTGGTTTAAAACTCTGCTACATCTTCTGATTATATCTTCTGGTTTGCATGTCTTTGAAAACTTTTGATGGTCTGATATTTAAATATATTGTATGCTTGTATCTTATTATTTGTTGGTTTAGTTATTTCTTTGTACCATAAAATCAGACCTTGCTGGCGTGTTTTAAGCCTTCTCATGAAACAATGTTCTCAATCAAATAGCTTCTATAGCATCATAGTCTGTGATAGCCGAAAAAGCAGGACAATTTATGTTCATTGCGGTGAGCAACTTGCTTACCCTCACCGTGAACCCTGTGTTTGTAGTGCATCATAGCCCATAAATGTGACAGCAATCAGGATGTATTATTAATCAGTCTGATACTGATATTCTCCCACTGAACCATAGCGTTGAGTGGGGAGGGACGGGCCAGCATGTGGTTGCATAACCTTGTGCGAAGGAACATCATAAGATCATAAGGGTAACTAAACCTCATTCTTTTCTGAAAAAAAAAAAAAAAAAAAAGTATATCAAAGGGTACATGCAGGAAGGAGAATGAAAGATGGTCTGAAAAGAAGAAAAAAAGAGTAGAGGAGAAGACGAAATGGGCAAAGCAGTTTTATGCAATCAGTCCATTTCCAGTTCATTTTGTTTTTACATGCAGTGGACAGATTTATCTGAAATAGATTAAATTACAATAACAGATTTGTGTGAAAATAATTGCACAGCCTATAACCCAGCAAACAGATATTCTCAGAACTCAGAAGAAAGTTATGAACAAGCGTTCTTCCAGTAACATTAATAGAACATTCGTTCAGAGTTATCTGGTCTTTAATAATTGATGATCTTTACAACGGAAATGAATCAACACTGAACTGACTTCAGCTGAGCAATGACAATTTTCTTTTAGAGCTGCTGAAGAGAGCAAAATATTTGCATCACTGAATCATTTTATCACTGTAAAGCTGCTTCGAAACATTCTGTATTGTATAAAGCGCTATATAAATAAAGGTGACTTCACTTGACTGATAATATTCTCAAAACATTAGCACAAAAATTATATTATACCTCGTTCATGAGTTTTAAACATTCAGAGAACATTCAAAAGTAATGTTTCCATAATGTTTGTAAAATGATGGAATGTTCCCTCAAAATTCACATAAAGCAGAAGTTAATTCACTAAATAAATGAAAACAAAAGCACAGACTAGGAACACACATTCACTCTGAGCTTGTAGGCTAACTATATTAGCCTACATTTGATTACCCCCCATTACTCACTTTACAGTTACTGCTATTATAAAAATACACTTGATGGTTTAAAATTCTACATATGGTACATTCAATGTCCAGCAACAAATGTTTTTAGCAAAATGTGTATATTGTAGTCAGAATTATTGCGCTCCAATTCTATTGCGCTCCACGTGTTTGGCACGACTCATGCGCGCAGCGGCGCTCGTTCACTGAAGACTGTAAAGTTTAGCGGAGACTCGCTTGCAGAAGGCTCGTCCACTCCTGACAGAAAAATGCAAATATGACTTTCTAACATTTACAAATGGAGAATATACGTGTGAAAAGTAAGTTCTGGATTGAGGAAAACACCACATCTCAATCGCAGTAAACGGTGCAAGTAGCTATATGTATGTCAGCAGCACGTATCTGTCAGAGCATCTGCCGGGGCAAGCCGCTTACTTAACTATATCTTGTTAGTTATTTTGAAGCATGTCTCATGGACAAACTGGATTACTTTCCACGGAGAATCACTATGTGTTTTGCGAAGACGCTCGTAATAACAAACTAGGCTACTGTATATCGATATACTATACATTCTTATAAAAAATATATCGTTCAAACTCGATATACCGTCCAGCCCCACCACACACTGGCAAAGTAAGTACTTATTCAAAACAAATACCTACTCAAGAGAGTATGCGATTTTGGACGCAGTCAGACACTTGTTTAGTTCCTGAATGGATCAGTATTGTTGAGCATATTGTTGTTGAATGAACGAGTCAATATAGCTGCATCCGAAAGCTTAAAAATGCTGCCTTCGGAGGATGCATTCCAAGGCATCAATGTCCGAATCCAATGTTAGCTTCACTTAATGTCTCCTGAGATACCTTCATCTGATGGATTTTTTAAGGCACCATAGATGTATCCATCGCAGCCTTTGATATCCCACAATCCCGTGCTTTCCATTCTGTGACAGTTGAGCTAAAAAAAAAAGCGAAGAAGATGGCATCTATGTTGTTTGTGTGTTTTTGACCAACGTTTTCCACCTCTGATGTCATTTCTAGTGAGTAATTACTATTGTAGTAATTAAATATTTGTTTAGTTATCACCAAAGCTCACTCTATTTTGCTGTAGATCATTAAAACATTACGCTGCCTCAGAAGTCTGTCCAAAATCAGTTTCGTGAGGTACCTTCATGTGCAAACGCTGCCTACAAAGTCATTGCCTAAGGTAGCAAGACAAAAAGTCAGCTGCCTAAGTTTTCGGACACAGCCCATGACGCATAAAGATAGTCAATTGTCGCCACCTACTGGCATATCTATGTAACCTGCAGAAAGAGTTACTTGATTCCCATATCAGATTGTATTAATATTAGATTATATACTTATACTTCATTTGGCAGAAATAGTAATAGTAATGCTACATTATGAATTCAGCCAAAGACTATTCCGTGGGCCATCTGTTGCTGAAGGATCTAGGAGGAACGAGGACAGGTGGGAATGAAATGAATTCAGGAAAAAGAAGAATAAGGCTGAGGTTGAGAAAGAGGAAGAGGGGTCAGAGCTGGGAAGATGATGAGAGAGAGAAAGGAAAAAATGGGGCAATGTGAAAGTCTGAGGGAGAGAGATGAAAAAGTGGAGAGAAGACCTGCTGCTGCTGCAAGGTGCACATTCAGTCTCTCATTCATATCGGCAAATGTCTTCACAACATCTCTTTGAGCTACATTGCAGAAATCATTTCCGTGGTATGCGCAAGTCTTGCATCAGAGCAGAAAAGTTGCCATAGGCCTACAGGTCCCTTAGCACATTCATAGTGATACAGAGATGGTGCTAGGAATCGATTAAAAGAAGTATATTAGCAGACAACATTTGAATAGATTTGAAAGTACATAGGGGAGACTGGGCAAGTTGTCACACTGGGACACTTGTCACAAGGGCTGTTTCTCGAAATCCAAAATTCCAAATATACAAATGCTTAATTTAATGTTTGTATGTTATCTTGTAATTTTTATATTTTATGAATCAATTTATTTTTGCAATTTAAATTTTGCTGAAAACCTTCTGTAAATTGGCTGGTTTGCATTGTGACAACTTTCCTGTTAGTGTGACTACATGGCCTTTTCTTGGGGCATGTTGTCACAAAAGGTCAATGTGTGTTAAATTGCATCTTTCTTCCTTTAAATATTCAATATCTTTTATTGTAGTAAGGATTTTAATGTATGTGCCTATACAGAAATTGGCTTTAAAAAGAAAACCATTAGAAATATTCACTGGAGTAAAGTGTGTGACAACTAGCCCCGGTCTCACCAGTTGTGTTTGTTTTGGACAGTCTAAAACATGATCATCTACACTGTAAAAAAGATTTTTCAAAGTTGTAAATAAAACAAAGATTATTGGAGTAAGTTTTACAAGAAAATACTATTTCAGTCTTTCAAAATTTCACATTTAATTCAATGTTACTTGCCGAATATTCCTCCCTAAATGTGTTAAACTATTAGAATTAAAAAATTATGGCCATGTCTTTGTTTTAAAGATGTTCTTAAAAAGTATTTTATTGTCATTTGATGCAGAATATGTACACAACAAACAGGAGGCCAGCACAAGAGCTTTATGCTGTATAAAGCAAATGAGTGACAGTTTAAACTTGATCCAAATTGGGTAATGATTATAACAAGCCAAGGCATCATAGTTTTTAGTATTTAATCCATTTAGTTCTTGTGAGGTCAGTAACAAATCTATGTAATGAATTCAGACATCAGATCTGTCATACTATGGCAGAACTGTGTCAATGAATTCATGATTTAGGGCCCTGTTATCCTGTCCAACATAACTCACAACCACAATGCCAGCTCTCATTTCGCACAGCAATATATAAAGTCACACTTCATAAAGCCAATTGTTTCTACTTTTCATTGTGCTACATGTACTAGGGATCCGGTTTGTGGTTTGTGGAACCTAAGACATATGTATTGCTTTATCAAAATGCCAACTTTTGTACACCTTTGCTAAAAGGTGTCACTTTAGGCCACCTTTCAATGAAAAGTCTTGCTTCTTATCCAAACATCAGTTGTGCACTGTAAAGCTGTTCAACAGAGCAGGCCTGATGAGAGAATCGTTCCTTGACAGCTCCAATTGACTCAATCTGACAAGCACAGTGTTTCATAATGGATAGAAAATTGATATTTTTATAGACAAGGCAAGTACATGCTGCAAAAAATTGAGAAACTTTCTGACAGATTTTTTTAAAAAGAGGGAAAAAAGAAGACAGTGTTATTTATTGGACAAAAAAAAAAGAAAAAAAAAAAAGGTTTTCCAGTTGCTGTGTGCTTGTTGAGTGGGCCTTAACAAGATAATGTCCAGGCAAATTTTGCTTTCTTCATGATAACAGCTAGCAAAAACCAACATGAGTATGTTATTTAAGGCATGACACCAGAGGAAAACAGGAATTGATCATTAAAGGGGGGGGGGGGGGGGTTTCCAATGTCATGTTAAACTTTCCTATAAGTGTTAAAGTACCTATAGAGTAGTATAGCATCCTTCATATCGCCGAAAAGTCTTTAGTTTTATCATATTTATAAAAGATACATACACTGTACCGAGTCTTTCCGAAAACAGCCGAGCGCCTGGAGGCGTGTCGTGTGAGCAGAGATAGAGTGAAAGCTATCAATGATCAGCTAAATTTAAACACACACAATACACCATCGCATTATCCATGGATAACTTTTGAATCACTGTAATGAATATAGCGTATAGTGAATGATGAATAATGAATTAATGAATTCACTACATTCATATGGTTTACATTATATGCACTTAGGCGCCTATTGTCAACAAAACAGACATTTGATGCAGTTTTACTCACCACCTGCGGTTCTCATCTTTCAGTTTCAAACGATCTGTAAATCCAGCGTAGAACTGGGCCTTGTTTATAAAACCATAAGCGCCGAAAAATTTCACAGTGTCCAATAACCTTCAAAGGGCATAATTACCAATACATATAATTGTTGTTATATAAAAAGAAATTTGCAAACAAATTACAAACAATACAACAAATACTATAGAGATACAAATTAAATAAACTTGTTTTTCAGATACAGTAGGTTTATTTACCATGTATACATTTATTTAACATATTTTGTTGTTTTATTAACATTAATGACAAATATAGGCTATCCTGTTTTCACCCAAATGTTTTACGTCCACTTAAGCCATAACCGACTGTATTTATGTGAGATACTCCACACGATGGACATTTTGACAACTATGTGTGCATTTGACCATTCAGGCGCAGTGAACTGATCGCGCGCGCTCTCTGAGAGAACTAGTATCGGTATCAGTGCATCCCTAGTTATTTTAATAACAAATATCGAGAGTGCATCAATGTAATGCTTGAGCACAAATCTCTCAGCTCCACTGGGTTATTTGGGAAGTAAGGTTATCTTTCCCTCACAACCAAAAACACACTTCTTTGGTGATATTGTTGATTTCGGGGTCTAAAAACAAAGTGACAAATCTTTCTCAAGCAAGTCCTGTGCAGCGCTGCTGATGACTTCCGTAAAGCCGAACGAAGCGCGTTGATGGGCATGCACTTGCTCTCTTGCTCTCCCGGTAGAAGTGCCTATACAAGGAATTCCGACCATTCTGATGTCATACAGGAACATACTTGAAAAAAAGACCCCCAATTTGGAAGAGTATTTTTGGCACAGAAATACTCCATCATACGTCCAACTCGTGTTTTGAAACTTTGGCCATGTTTAGCATGAGAATCCAACTCTTTAACAGTGTAAATAAGTCAGAATGCATGAAATAGCATTATACCCCCTTTAAGCATTTAAAGTGTCTGTATGCTTAATGCATTCAACTCTAATAACATTTCAAGAATGAAAAATGTTTTCATGTTGAATATCAATGTATAATTCATGTGCAATCAATCTTTGTGATTTACATCTTTTGAGTGACCTTTAAATGGTTTGAATTAGCCTAGATTCTAATACTGTGAAAATTTAATTAAAATGGTCAGTATAGAGTCCAATGTCAAGGATCCATCTAAATGAATAAGATAATCTAGAGGTGAGCTGTACAGACAGTTCTCTTCATTGCATTCAGTAACTGGTTCAGTGCACACTCTGAAGAGCTAGATCGCAAATTTGAATCAGCCTAGCTGGGAAATGAACAATGCATTTGGGTGTAATACCGAAGACCCACAGCAATGGTCTGGTGTCAATAGAAAGTCAATATTAATTTTCTCTGGGCCAAAAACCCATTTGAGAGCTTTGGAGAGAGACCGGTCATTGGAGATAAGAAAAGTAATAGAAACTCAACCCTGTTTCACAGTTCAGAACCGCTATGGTGACTCCAACAAGCACTCGTATCAAGTATCTAAATATAAAGCTCTTTATTGGAGTAAATCAAGGCCTATCTAAAGCACTATACTCTTGTTTCAGTAATTAGTAGTGCTTAGGCTAAATCACCCTCTTAAATTTCCAGTTCTGTTTTTAAGTACAACAACTGAATTATTTTAATGAAGTTTGGTTCTGTTGACAGTTCTTGACCGTGCATTCTTTGCACTACTGGATTTATTTGCGGAACAAACAGCGCTACCGGTCTAGGCTGATTTACCTACAAATTGGTTCTTTTTAGCGAATCAAACAGACAGCAGGACTATAGTTCAAAATCTGAAAGAATTACTTTTTTGAGGTGGTTCTTCTGAGTGAATGAAAAACTTGCAATCAGGTTTCAATTCTGAATGACTGACTCTTATGAATCAGATCTATTTAGTGAATCAAAAATTTAGCAAGACATGTTGTTCAATTACTGAATGAATCACTCTTATGAACCGGTTCTTTTTAGTGAATCAAAAACATACAGTTCAACCAACATTGCTCTGTTCCTGATTGTTAGCTGTTTCTTCTCAGTTCCAGCGCAACCAGTGTAGTCTGTTAACTGAACAAATGACTGTTACAATGCAACCAGTGTTGTCCCATTCCCGAATGTGAGCCGGATCTTCTTCATGGATCAAAAACATACAGTGCGACCAGTGTAGTCTGATTCTCGAAAAAGGCTCTCTTCTTTAGTGAATCAAAAACACTTACGAGCAGTGTTGGGGAAAGTTGCTTTTAAAAGTAATGCGTTGCAATATTGCGTTACTCCCTAAAATATTAAATATTGTAGACATCGACCTGATCAAAATCCATGTGAAAATGGCTCATATTTAAAGGGATAGTTCACCCAAAAATGACTTACTCACCCTCAAGCCATAGGAGTATATGACTATCTTCTTTCAGAAGAACACAATCGGAGTTATATTAAAACATATCCTGCTCTTCCAAGCTTTATAATGGTAGTGAATGAGGCACTGTATTTGGAAGAATGTCAGTCACCAAACATATCTCGCCACCCATTGACTACCATAGGAAAAATAAATACTATGGTAGTCAATGGGGGGAGATCTGTTTGGTAACTGACATTCTTCCAAATATCTTCCTTTGTGTTCAGCAGAACAAAGAAATTCATACAGGTTTGGAACTACTTGAGGGTGAGTAAATGATGACAGAATTGTCATTTTTGGGTGAACTATCCCATTAATGCACACGGGTTAACACTAATACAAAGTAGGCTAGTGAGAGTTTCTAAGAGTGGTAAAGTTTTCAAAGGAATGAAACTGACAATTGCCGAAGGCATCTGAGTTATTTTGACATCTTTTAAATCTATTACAGATAGTGTTGTCTTTCCACACCTGAGAGACCTAGAGGTGTGACAGTGATGTGTTGGGTTGCATTAGCAGTGGTGCCTTGAGGAGGCACTAGGGACCTTTACTTTGATGGAATCTCCTTATTTGGGACCCTTCCCCCTACTCAGAGTCTCAGAAACATCGGTCTCCCATTGAAAAGAAATATGATGTGGAAAATGGCCATTGGGTGATGGAGATTGATTCAGAAGAAACATGAGCAGTGATCAATATGGCGGCTTGTTCGCTGGAGAGAGACACTTATTGCTGTTAGTTCAGCCACCTGGTGGATTCTGGGAGGAAAGCGGTCGACAGGGAATGCCAGGTATGTAATTTATGATGGAAGTGTCACTTCAAGAGTGATGCTGCTTGGATGAAGGATCCCATGCGATAATGAAAAGAACTTTTTGTTGGACCAAAGAGAGGACAGTAAGAAATGATATAAATATAGCATGACATGAAATGTAATCCAGCTGGTGAACATTTTCAGGAATCAAATTTGAAGATACATTTCACCTAGAAAGCCTGTCCTCATCTGCACTTTTAATGCTTCTTATACAACAGAATGTGAAGTTCAGGGGGATATAATAATCAATAAAACTATAGATGGAGGTCAGAGCTCAAGAGGCAAACCAGCACAGTATGAAAAGTTATTTTTGGAAAGTCAAATAGAAGTAATTTTTAATATTTCAACTTAGTTGTGATGTGCTTAGCAAACTGTTTTTAGTGTTTGCAGTGTCAAAAACAGTTATTGTTTGCAACTTTTTTTTTTGCAAAAATTTATTTTAAGAGGAAGGAATAAATCTGCCTATAGTTTTGTTATTTTTAAAAAATTATTAATTTTTTTATATATAATTGGCAATGTACATATATTCAAAAGTAGTTTGGCATTTTAATCTGTAAAACTTCATTGGAATGATAATTACTTTGAAAAATGATACACAAATAAATCTAAATTGAAATAAAAATGTTTTCCTAATATTATACTATTGGGTAGAAATAGTATATTTGCTATTATAAAGTAAAAAGTATATTTTGAATTTGTCTACTTTAGTAAAATGACAAATAAAGGGCAATTATTTATTTTAAAGAACATGTTGTTTTTTTAATATCATGCATACTATTTTTCTATTTAAAATGCATGAGCATTTCTTCATTTTTTAAAAATAAAGCCTTTATATTTTAAGAAGGCTGTCCTTGTGGGGGTCTTTGGTTTGAAGTTTAAGTTTTTTTTTTTTTTTTTTTGCCAGCATTGTTGATGCATTGCAAAAGACAGTCCGCTAAACATGTTCTGTCACCCTGGCGTCAGAGTTGTCTCCATGCGCCAGGAATAATCTGCAGCCTAAATGTGTTCTCTCTATTTATCCATTCATTTCCACCAGACAAGCACTGTCACACTGACGAATGGGAGCTGGAAAGAGCCAATTGTATTTGTTCAGTAAAGGGCCTTCATTCCCTTGAAACCCAAATGTCCCTCACAAAGAAAGTGATAACCCTCTCCCGACATTACCATAAGTCTCTAAAGAAACTCATCTGGGAAATCAGATGTTTATTACCGGATTCTTGTGTGAGGAGTCAAATCAGCTACACCATTATGTTCTTGATTGGGCTGCTCGCTTACTGGTTTGCTTTGTACACATCTGTCTGGCAAGAACATTACTCTGCAAATTTGTTTCCAGTTGCACTAATAAACAATTCTATCTCTTCATCATACAGAAATGAGTTTTCATAAGTTATCTGCATTAAAAAAGGTTGAAGCAGGAGGCCTGCTTATGAATATCAAGTATCGAATGATTAAGGCAGGTGACTGAAAACACACTAGAGAAATTAACAATTAAAAAACAATAAAAAATCAAGAATGAAAGCATGATTTAAAGTCCCCCTTTGGTGAAAATCAAGTTTTTAATGTTTTTTATATGTCTATGGTGTTTTAATATGCTTTAAGACAAACTACTGTATGTGCAAATTCATAAGTCAACACCATTGCTGAGTATTTTGTCTTTAAAACTGCAGTGATCTAAAGACAGTTTTGAAAAACGCGGTTTGAAATTGCTGGTGTTTCTTACTTCACAAACTACCTTGTAACCAATCAGGTCAACGTGCCGGCGGGCTTTAGCATATTATTAACTATGACCACTCTGAAGCAAGGGAGTCATTAGCACCACATTATTAGCTGTTTGATAACATAGTCAAGCAAAAGGCTAATCATATTAATTACCGTTATGTGTCCGACGTTGTAAAAAGTGATACCATTGTGCAGCGCTTACCTCAGTAAGTTCACCGAGTGGATCTCTGAGCTTGTGCGAGTGAGTGGAGGCGGGGCTAATTAGCATGTTAATAGATCCAAGTATACTAAATGAAGCAAGGGTGTAGAGTTACATTCAAGCTGTTTTAAGGCATGAAGAATTTTTTTCACAGGAAAAAAATATGTCATTTTGGTGATCAAAGATGAGTTTTAAAGGATAAAATTATTGACTACAGGGGGACTTTAATGCTTTTTCGCATAGTTTTGCTTTCCCCCACAGTAAACAGCATTCAAGTGATATACCACAGAAAAACCAAGGATAGTTGAGGGATAGCTAGCCACATGTATCAAGTTGCAAAGGGCATAGCGGCTGGAGGTCCCAGAACGCACACAGAACACATGTTTAAAATAACATGCCATGTACTCAAAACCCCACTTACCATACTACATGGGGCTTAAAGGCCAACCCCAATTAAACACACCTGAACCATCTAATCAAGGCCTTTTTTAGGCATACTAGAAACTTCCAGGCAGGTGTGTTGAGGCAAGTTGGAGCTAAACTCTGCAGGACAGTGGCTCTCTAATTTAATAAACATTTAATGCATCTTGCCATGTGCTCTTTCACCATTAAAACTGAAGCATCACACTAGAATTCAAGCTCACAGTCTTTGATTTGATTGGCCATCTCAAACATTTTAACATTGGCGAGCTCTGCTATTAGACTACTGAGGCAGACCAGCCTAAAAAATTAACTTTTAAACTTTTTATCATACTAACAATATACAGAGTGCAGCTCAATGGAGAGCAGCAGAGCAAAATAAAGAATATCAAATGCTTGGGATGTGTCATTCACAATGTCTATTGATATTACATAATGTAGGCCTAAATATAATATTTATGGCTGTGAGGGCAAAAAAGAACATAGTATCCTCACTGTGACCATTTGTATCTCTGATCTTTATCTTTCTGTCATCACAACCAATATTCTGTTTAACGGCATTAACTCTCGTCAGAAGCACCCATAATGCCTATTCTGATGAGAGATACTGGATCAGACAGGTACCAGAAGCCACATACTCAAAAAACGAGAGGTCCCAGGATCCGGCATAAATGAAGCTGTGGAGATAAGCTGTTACAATGTGAATTTGCCTATAATTTTTTAGTAAAATACATTTTAAAGCATAAAACAATTCTAAGACACAAAACATGAAATAGTAATTATTATCCTGAGAATGCAGGAGAACAGAATCCGCCTTCAAAATAGCTAATTCCCCCAATGGATGCCAAATCACAAAATTTATTCTCATGTCCTCCCCTAAACCTAACCACCACTGGGGTGTAAGCAGATGGTATGAAAACTTACAAATGAGAGTGGACAAATTCATAATGTAAAACAGTTACAAACTGCCATGAAATTGTGTTGAAACGTCCCATGTGACAACTAGCTGGGTCTCCCCTAGAAAAGAGAAAAATTGTAATAAAAATCATACAAACATATTTAAGCATTGTTTTTTTTTTTTTTTTTTTTTAAAGATTATGCCATGATCTGGAGCATATAGCAAAGTATCAAGAGGTTTGCTTCCTTCTCTGTAAGCAAAAACAGAGATACATGTATCAAGGCTCCCCAAGCTCACGCCTAGTAATATAGTAATATAAAGAGTGTAGTCTGAGAAAGAGATCTGCAGAGTTGCATCATGTGAAGGGTTTTGTGAACAGGGTTGTCACTGACTACCAGGAACTGAATTTACACTAACAATAGAGATACAGCAAGCAGAAAGAACAAGTGGATAGAGTCTGCACATACAGTTCTTTTTCTTTCTTTTTTTCTTTTTTCTCAGTTCTTACTTTCTCCACCTTTTATTGTACTGTTGTCTATTTTTTCACCCATATTGACTAACTTATTGTCAGTGCTTCAAAGCAAATATAATCAACGTACAACAGGAACTAATTAACAACCAGGGAAACTAACAATAACTGGGAATTCAGGCAAAACACAGGAAACAAAAATCATTATCGTTAATCATTATATGTTATATTATATTATATTATATATTTTTTATTTTATCCAACACTGTTTATTGTGATGTTGATATAAAAAGTCCAATGCTATCTCATGACCAATTCGTACGTATTTTATGAGGTGGCTAATTCTTACGAATTCGTACGACCTCACTCGAACAACCTCACTCGTATGAATTCATACGATTTGTCTAAACCCCAGTGACAGGTAGGTTTAGGGGCGGGGTTAGGGGTAGGTCATTCGTACCAATTCATACGAATTTGGCAACTCGTAAAATATGACTAATTGCCATGAGATCGGGTTAAAAAAGTCTTGTTCTTATAATTAAAGAAATACAAATTCTGTCATTTAAATTAATTTCATTTTTATCTGAAGTGAACTATATCTTAGTATCTATATCATAGTCGGCATGAAACAGAAGTTGCAATCATCTTTTCTTTCATATTGTGATGTATATCTGAGTGAAACGGCTTTTCGACCAAGAAAAAATGTAGGGCGGGACCTGATTTTGTCCATTTGGAATTGATTGGATAGTTGGATGGTTGTGGTTTGCTATTGCTGTGATGTCATGTGAGTGACAGGTTGTCCCACCCTCACGCCAGTGAACACATCATCAGAGAAGAGGAGAGATGTCACTGCAGGAGGAAGTGGACGTTATTTTGATTAAAGGTTACGAGGGCATGTGAATTAAAAAAAAAAAGGAAAAATTAATACTACAATAAATAAACAAAAACCAAGAACTGTCCATTTTGATTTCATGGTCACTTTAAATTAAAATTTCAAACTGTTAATAAAGAATATCCTTTCTTCATGAAAAAAACATCATTTGAATGACCTTTTATACTAAATAGCTGAATAATATTACATTTTTACTTCAGTTGATTTAATGGATTTAATACAAGAAAAATAAACATGAATCTGGTACAGAGGAATTTGCTTGATTTTAGATGAAAATTGAATAATCTGCATCTCTACACCACTTTTCTCACCATGCAGTTTGATTAGCTTTTTAAATACAGTGCCAAAAAAAAAAAAAAAAAAAGTTGGCCTCATTCCTGCAGCATAATAAAAGATCAGATATTGGGTGCTCTGGGAATCCAGTTCCCTCTAAAGTGTACACTGCTGTCATAGCTTGTGTTTGCTATCAACAAAGGGGAGAGAGGTGACAGGAACAATCACCATAACAATTTCCCACAGGAAATACTCGATTCTTTTAAGTCATGTACAATACAATGGTGACTTGAAGTCGGGGAAGGAGAGAGACTTTTAGTCTCAGAGGAGTGAAGGGTGTCGAGCTAAGATGATAGAGGTTGCTGAGCAGGTCTCTTGTTGGACTTTTAGTGGTACTGCACTTCACCGCCGGACACATTATTATGTGATACGGCAGTTGCTGTTTTTCTGAATCAACTGTAAACTTTACAATTACATCACAATTTCTCAGTGAATATCCTGTTTCTTCAGGAAATAAATGACATTTTCTTTGAAGTTGGCATGAAATGGAAGTTGCGATAGTCTTTTTTTCCCTTTTGTGATGTACAGTAGCTAATATCTGAGTGAAATGACTTCTCAAACAAGAAAAAATGTTGGGCGGGACTTGATTTTGTCCATCAGGAATTGATTGGATCGTTGGTTTGGTATTGCTGTGATGTCATGTGAGTGACAGGTTGTCACGCCTTTAAACATGTCATCAGAGAAGAGAAGCAATGTTGCTGCAAAAGAGAGGGGGAGTTATTTTGATAAAAGATTACGAGGGCACTTGGATTTAAAAAATAAAAATATGATGTGCATGAATAAATCCTTTATAATAAATTCTGCAATATTCTATAACTGATTTTATGGTGACTTTACATTGAAAATACATTAAAATGGGTTGTGAACACTGTTCCATTCTTACAAATAAATTTCGAACTGTTAATATAGCCTACCCTCTCCCTTCTTTAGCTCAATAACACTGGAATAAAAAATTAAAAGAGAATAATTTCAAACATGATATTTCTGAATAGCAGCCAACAGAGTGCTAGCAGGAATGTTTAAAAAGATAAGATGAACAGATTAATAAAAATGTTGCTTATGTGTGAGAGTCACAGAATACTCATTTGCTGTGCTATCTAAGTGCACATTGTTTCCTCTGCTAATTGAAAGATTGAAGAAATTAGATGAATGTACCTCCCAGTTTACATCCATCACAGGAAGATGTGAGCTCCATGGCAACTAATCAAACACAGCAATTCTTAGCTTAGTCACTGGCTTGCAGCCAAAACCAGTCCCTGTGCTTGAAGATAATGACTCCTTGATGCCAGCAAACATCCATTCTCCAGTTTAATTAACCTTCAATATATTACATGCATCCATGTTTCTGGCTTATGGAGGCTGATCCGATCAAAAGGTTTCAGTCTTTTTTTCTGGCACTAGTTTATTTGAATATGCCAAGTCTGCCCTCATGTGGCTTGTAAAGGAACTGATGGCTGAATTGGTAAACTGATGATTAAAAAAAAAAAGATTGTTAATTACTGTCCATCTGAGCCAACTGGAGGGTACAGAACGCCAATAAAACAAAGCAATCCGTTCTACCATTTGTGACAGTGATTAAGTAGCCTATATTATAATAAGCAGACACTATCTGGATAGAACACATTCACATCCTAAGGGAGTGTACAGATCAGCCAGCTTCAATTGAATTGTGCTTCTGTCCTAGGCTACATATTCTTCAGTAGGCTAATATAGATGTATTTTTACTTAAAATAACTACCTATCTACCAACCTACCTAACGAAATAAATACATACATTTTAAGTTTAGAAAAGAGACAGACAGACAAAAATAGCTCTATCAAAATATCAAATCAAGCTGAATTTATAATAGGCTACAGCTGTGTGGCCAGTTTAGCTGGTCAGGCTTCAAACCAAGAGGCCAACCAATGTAATGCAATGGAATTCATGAAAGCTTAAGTGTTGTTGAAGTGTATATTATGTCTATAACTATATGTCTTTTTTAGACATTTGACATGTTCGGTGTATTTATTTATTTATTTATTTATTTATTTATTTGTCTTTTATTTGGTGTTGATATTTCCATGTCAGTTTCTTGTTGTAAATGGACTATTTATGCCATTTTGTATTCAATAAGTAAAAAATAAATAAATAGAAAATCAGAGAAGATGTAGGAACCCGTGTTTATAGTAATCTTTTCCGCACGGCGAGTTTAGTGCAGCTGCACAAGTCGACGGTCAAGGATTTCAGTGATGCAGTGAAATGTGAGTGAGTTTATAAAATATATTTGTGTTATGAAGTTTATATGTCTTGTGAGACTGTGCTTAGCACTCGACTGTTGTTTCTGTGATTACGGTGTCTGAAATTATCGCCAAATCGCACCTCTATTTTGTCTCTCAGGAAGATATGGCTTACTCATGCCATGCAATTAAAATGATTATTTTTAAAGAAGACGTTATTTTCTGGCGTCGTTATTTATTGAGTTGAATCTGTTATTAATATTCTATAGTAATATTAATATAGTCTAGTCTAAATATCTTTCAAACATAACTAACGTTGTACATGAAGTCTACAATTTGTTATATATAGTCAATCCATCTCTTATTGATCCTTAAGTTACTTTATTTAATAAGAAACAAGATAGAGGTTTAATGACATGTACCAGATGCACTGTGATTATTTCTGCCTGCTGTATTCTAGATCAACACAACCAGTTTATTCTTCTTGCCCAATGGGTTGACAGCGGAGGCGGACCAAGATGTTGAGTGACATTCCTCGGGACGCCCTCCTCCGCCCACTCACCCGGAATGAGGTGGTGGGGATGTTGGTGAGACTGACCATCTTTGGAGCTGCAACATATTACAGCATCAAATGGGTGGTGGATGCTTTGGACCCAACACAAAAACAAAAATCCCAAGCCAAGAAAAGGGTAAAGATATCTCTGCTACTGGGCGTGTGCTGATCGTGATAATAAGTGTGACAGTAAATGTCGTTCCAGTGAATACTAAACTTAATTTACAGATCATATTTCATGCGAGCCTGTAGCTCAAAGCACTTATAAAAACGTAGGGATTTTTTTCATCATGGTTTTAACATCTAACTTAGTAGTGAGAATATTGATACATCCCAGTGAGGCAAATCATTTAATTTTGTTCACCAAAAAGAATCTTTTACTCCTAATAGTGATAATGGCTTGATTTTTTTATGTTTTGTGAATTATTATATTGTGTATTTATTGACTCTGATATTTGTCCATTAATTTTATGCATTTATCATGTTCCCACACTTTCCCCAGGCAGAGCAGTTGATGAAGCAGATAGGTGTAGAGGGCGTCAGTCTGACGGAGTATGAGATGAACGTCGCCACTCATCTTGTTGATCCTCGCAGCATCAAAGTAAACACCAATACAATCAATGGAAACCTTGCGTCTCATTACATAAGTAATTTTGAAGAAAGGACATGCTCTTAAAGACATGATTTATGTATGTTATTGGTTGTCATTTTGCACCGTTCATATTCAGTATTATTACTCAGACTGATTTAGAATAGAGGTGAATTGTGTTGACAGAATTGGAAATTGCTTCCCTGTTCACACCCATGAATGTGCAAACCTGTAATCATTGTTACCATAGGCCAGAGGTTCCCAGCTTTGGCCCCCATGATCCACTTTACTGCAGAGTTTAGCTCCAACCCTGATCAAACACACCTGAACAAGCTAATAAAGGCCTTCATCCTAGTGAGGCTGCCTTCTTTCTATACCAGTCCTTCAGAGGTTTCTAGGCTAGACTCCTCCTGAGCATTGAACACTACAATGAGATGGTCTATTAAGTCTGTATGGCTACATCACACATGTTCCCACCCCCATGGTCATGGCACAAAAATACTTTTGGAAAAATACTTTGTATGTAAGCAATAAGGTACGAGAAGCTGTGCTGTATCGTGAATAAGTCATCAGCCGTGACTTATTCACGATACAGTACTAGTCTCAAGTACCTTATTGCTTTTATAAAACGGTTACCACACAATACAAATATTAAAGCCAAAAATATGTATCAATGCAACTTTCATGAAGTAAACTTTCACTAAAAGCCTTCCTTCCACCGGAAAAAATAGTCCCTGACCGTGAACAGCATCAGAAGTACATTATTACGCCATTTGATGGCGGCAAAGACTGTCTTTATGAGTGTGTCAGTCAGTAGTGAAGACTTTTACATTGAAAAGACTGAATTGTTGTGAACAAGGAACAAGACACAACTGACAAATGCTTTGACTATCGCTGTCAGTCACGGGAAAACCACTTAACTGTTAAAAGGACAAGATAATACATTGGACATTTAAACAGATTTTTTTTATTATGAACATAGGACTGACCTGAAGGAAAATGCTAAATCTGAATGCAGGTAATAAACTCGCTCACTCAGTCTTTTTCTAACAATAGTCTTCTACATAATACAGTAAACTTCAATGAACAATATCAATTGAGAACATACAGTTTGCTAAGAGTGGTTGCTAAGGGTGTTGTGTAGTGATACACAGAACTGTTGGGTGAAGCGGTCATAGCCGTGTTTTATCGTGAATAAAACACAGCTATTGACCAATCAGAATCAAGGACAGGAACTAACCGTTTTATAATGGTTATATATTAACTGTAACTCTATTAATGCAGTACAGTGAATGACAACCGTCTGTGGTCTCCCAGTGGCTTACATTATCGGCAATTTAGAGTTAAAGGTTTTGTTCACCCGAAAACGGGGGGAAAAAAAAGGTCATCAGTTACTCACCCTCATGTTCCAAACGCGTAAGACTTTCATTCATCTTCGAAACACAAATGAAGATATTTTAACAGTCCACGCAACTACCACTTTGTAGTTTCAAAATGTTCTAGTGCTGTCAAACGATAAATCGCGATTATTTGCATCCAAAATAAAAGTTTGTGTTTACATAATGAGTGTGTACTGTGTATATTTATTATGTATATATAAATACATATATATAAATATTTTATATATACATATATTTTTGTTAAATATATACATGCATGTGTGTGTATTTATATATACATAATAAATAAACACAGTACACACACATATTATGTAAACACAAACTTTTATTTTGGATGCGATTAATCGTTTGACAGCACTAAAATGCTCATAAAGAGATCGTAAAACGAATCCATATCAATTGAGCAGTTTAGTCAAAATTTTCTGAAGAGAATCGATTGCTTTATATGATGAACAGATTGTAGGCTTTTATTCACATAAATGTAAACAGAATCTCAACTGAACTTGCTTGATGCGTGAGAACAAACCTCATTGGTTCTTCCAAAAGCTCAAACGTGCTGCGTGATACTCGAGAATGAACCTCATTGGTTCTCATTCGTCAAGCAAGCATGAGCTTCCGTTTACCATATCTGATGTTTGTGTTGATGAATGTTTATATGTGAATAAAAGCCTAATTTATATCTGTTCATCATATAAAGTGATCGTGTCTTTTCAGAAAATTTGGACTAAACTACTCTATTCATATGGATAAGTTTTACAATGTCTTTATGAACTTTTTGAAGCATCAAACTGGTAGTTGCGTAGACTGTCAATGGAGGGACAGAAATCTCGTATTTCATTAAAATATCTTAAATTGTGTTTAGAAGATGAATGAAAGTCTTACGAGTTTGGAACGACATGAGAGTGAGTAAATGATGATGGAATTTTCATTTTTAGGTGAACTAATCCTTTAAGTGATTAATTTACACCAAAACAAAGGATAACATGTATGCCTTTATCTCCGAAGATATTATATTTGTCTTCTTTGTTGGCGCTTGATGACATGGCAGTCGAGATATGCAGTCTTACTAGGACACAGCCTTTCGTTTGAAAAGCACCCCTAGAAAGTTACAGGCAGTAGAGTTTGATTAAGGCTGGAGCTAAACTCTTCTGGGCCAGAGTTGAGAACCCCTGCCATCGATCTTAGTCAGTGTAGCACCGTATTTAATTTTTGACAGGAATGTTCAATGGATTGTACTGTTGTTAACAACATACCGATTGTTCAGCTGACAAAACATCTTTCCGGAACCTTTATACAGTGCATGCCATTGTAAAGACTGTAAGTCTTTCCCTCACAGCCACGTTTTCGTTAGCTTTAAATTCAATATGGCATCTAACCTCGGTCTATTGGCCCCACAGCACCCCTCCAAGTCATTATTCGTCTATATGATTGAATATCTTCTTCCTTTCCTTGTAAGGTGACCTGGAGAGATGTTGCTGGGCTAGATGAGGTCGTCTCCGAGCTGCAAGACACTGTCATTTTGCCTTTCCAAAAACGTCATCTCTTCTATGGTTCCAAACTCTTGCAACCTCCCAAAGGTGAGTCATGGAAAAAGTGTATGGGCCCCATATATACAGTAGCTTATGTGCGAAATGTCAAAGTGAAGATTATTCATATTCATATTTTTTTTTTTTTTTTTTTTTTTTTCTGATTCTCAGGTGTACTGTTATATGGGCCACCGGGATGTGGAAAGACTTTAATTGCCAAAGCAACAGCGAAAGCATCTGGATGCCGCTTTATTAATCTACAGGCCTCCACTTTGACTGACAAGTGGTACGGCGAATCGCAAAAGCTGACTGCTGCTGTATTCTCATTGGCAGTCAAGATTCAGCCCTGCATCATTTTCATTGATGAAATAGGTAACCACTGAATATGCTCTAAAAAATTGGACAGATTTTTAGAGATTCCAGACAGATTACAATGCCAGCTTGTTAAACGTGCCAAATAAATTCACTGCAATACTTGAGTGATAAACTTCTGTAATCACTATGGATATGCAGGTGTTTTATATTCATGGGTTTTATGGAAAACGTGGTACATGTACATTTGCATAATGACTGCAATGTTTTCGATGCTCTGTGTAAGCACTGTATTTTCAATGCTGATGACATTTGAATAATGCTGTACTGTGACCCATCATCTGTGAAACTGAAGAATGTGGACACTGCACACAGTCTCTCAGGCATTTTATTATAGTGTACTAGCTGAAACATCAGTAAAAGTTAATTATATTAATTAGTTACGCTTCTTTTAAAGCTGGTACCGCATGTTAAATTACAGATGCTGAAAATGCAAAATTGTAGAAAAAATATGACTGCAAAAAAGTAGTTGCTTTAATTTCTTGTTTAAAACATAAAAAAAACCTATAAAAATACTATATAGTTGCACTGTATATAATTTGACGTAACTGTAAAATATAAATATTTTTAAATAATATATGAATTAAATATTTTATATACACTACCGATTGGATTTTTAAAAAAAGAAATTAATGATCTTAAATTACATTAAATTGAATGTAATGTTACATAAGATTACTGTTTCAAATAAGTGCTTTTGAATTTTCTGTTCATCAATACATCCTGAAAAAAGATGAAATTCAACATGTATAATAACAAGAAATGTTTCTTGAGCACAAAATTATGATAGAAGGATTTCTGAAGGATCATGTGACACTGAAAACTGAAGTAATGGCACTGAAAATTCAGTGTTGCCATTTAAAGGAATATATTGCATTTTAAAATATACTGTATTAAAATGGAAAGCAGTTCTTTAAAATTGTAATAATATTTAACAATATAACAATTTTTTTACTGCATTTAAAAAAAAAATGCAGTCTTGGTCAGCATTAAAGGTCTTCTTTCAAAAACATTTAAAAGTCTTACTGACCCTAAACTTTTGAATGATAGTGTATATGTAGTACTACATTTAATTATCTTCATACTAAATATAATTTAAATTTTGTTTGATTTTGGGTTGATTTCATAGTGTGCAGTTATGAAATGTATATCTACATAAAATCTGTCTCTTGTCTCAGATTCATTTCTGAGGAATCGTTCCAGTATGGACCATGAGGCCACCGCTATGATGAAGGCCCAGTTCATGAGTCTGTGGGATGGACTAGACACAGCAGCAGACAGTCAGGTAACATGCACACATATTGGTTTCAGAGGTCATTGCATTTCTTCAAAAGTGTTAGGAATATAAAATGTGATAGGAAGTAAAAGTGTATGTCAATGTTCAGGTAATGGTGATGGGGGCTACTAACAGACCACAGGATGTGGATGCAGCAATACTGCGCAGAATGCCTACTGCCTTTCATGTAGGCCTGCCTGTGAGTCTGATGAACACACACACACCTTTACATTCTGTTTTTGTTAATTGCCCATCCTAATCTGGACAAAACTGAATTATTTTTGGTCCATTTTCAGAATGCAGCTCAAAGAGAAGAAATCCTTAGACTAATTCTGTCTGGTGAAAACGTAAGACATGAAGCTCTTCTCATCAAAATATCTTGTCTGTTTAAATATATTGCTTATGTTAAAGGTAAAGTGGCCTATATTTACATATATTTACACTACCATTCAAATGTTTGTGGTCTGTAAGATTTTTTTGAAAGAAATCTTGGTAACACTTTACAATAGCTATTCCATGCTAAGTTACTTTATTTACAGTATTTGTGTGCAATTCTTGCTCATTTCCTGAAACAGTGATTTGAGATTAAAATGATTAATACCATTAAAAGACCACTAAATATTTTGCCATTTTTGGCTTGGTCTTTTTTTGTTGTTGTTGTTGTCGCCCAGGAGTGTACATTAGTTAACATGATTTAACTATTAACAATACTTATACAACATTTATTACTTATTTAATACTTATACAACTCTTTATTAATGTTAATTTCATCATTTACTAATACATTTTGATAAAAAGTTATATCTTTTAGCATTAATTAATGCACTGTAAACTAACATGGAACATTTTTAGTAAGTAACATTAATAAAGTTTAATAAATGCTGTAAACATATTTTTCATTGTTAGTTCATGGTAGTTAAGGCATTAACTAATGTTAAAAATGAGACCTTATTGTAATGTGTTACAGAAGTCTCTTATGCTGACCAAGGCTGCAATTATTTCATCAAAATGTTACATGATCCTACAGAAATCATTCTAATATGCTGATTTGGTGCTCAGGAAGCAATTCTTATCATTATCAACGTTGAAAACAGTTGTGCTGCTAAACATTTTTGTGGAAACCGACACATTTTTTCAGGATTCTTTTATGAAAGAAAAAGTTGTTATTGTTAAATGTCTTTACTGTCACTTTTGATCAATTTAATGCTTGCTTAATCAAAAAAACTGGCCACAAATCTTTTGAATGTTAGTGTGTGTATATATATAAAATATTTAATTTGAATCTTTATTTTTCATCAGTTAAGTAACGCGATTAACCTGAAGGAAATAGCGGGGCAAACAGAGGGTTACTCCGGCAGTGATCTGAAAGAGCTGTGCAGGGACGCCGCCATGTACCGCGTCAGAGACTATGTCCGCAAACAGCAGATGAAACAGATTGCACAACAGTTCCAGCTGGATGAAGAGGAAGAGTATGTCTAAGATGCCTTGTATAACACACACAATGTTAGCATTTTATTTGTGTGCACAAAATGCAGCTCTCACATCATGTCTTAACCAAAGAGGTCTACAATATCTGGAGAAATATATCCAATTAATCTTAAGTAGTTGCTCAGCTGGTTCATCTTCATGTTTTGTTAGAAGAAAACAATTCAAGATATTCTTGAGAGTTTTGAAATGCTGTGTATATACTCTATGTAGGAGTGAATGTAAAAGCATATTACTCACTAAAATCTAGCAACCCTCATGTCACTGATTTTGTCCCTGGTGTCCTCAGGCATGTGGACAGCACGCAGCTGAGGCCCGTGACTCAACTGGACCTGCTGTTTGGCCTAGATAAGATGAGAGAATCCAAACAGGCCACAGTTACAGCTGACCCAGCAAATCTGAGAGAGGTGCCTCTGGACTGAAAACCTCACTCTTTACACGTTCATACACTCGTTTTCTCTCTCTCGCTTATTTCTTTCTACCTCATTCTTTCCCTCCTTTTCACATTCATGTTGCGTCTCAAACATTACTACTTTGCACTATAATGACTTTACAGTCACATACTCAACACAACAGCTATGTGCATATTTATTGTAACAATAATAATAATAGTATACATGCTAAATGGTGTTTCATTATTCTTGAGTATTTTAACTTGTTTAAATTATTTCTGATATGATCATCTGTTGGTTGCATATTATGTAGAAGCAGATATTGAACCTCTTTTTAGATTTGAGAGTAAGGAATACAAACTTTGCTATGTCTATAAATGTTTTAGTAATCAGGACCAGGTTTCCTGAAACGCTATCCCCCGGTTTCAAATACAAATAGTCCCAGACTAAAATGCATGTTTGAGCTGTTTTAACTGAAAGCAACTTGTACTGACATATCTTAAAATATGTCAGTTTTATTTTTTTTGCTATTGTCTCAAGATGCACACCAGTAATGTTTTTTCTAGAGTATGTTTATAAAAGCTACTTAAATGTCCTAATTGAACTAAGGCTTAATCCTGGTTTAATCGAAGCCCTGTCTGTGAAACCAGGCCTAAGTGTAGTCTAACTGTCTTATTAGGATGCATGAGTGTTACTCTAAAGTTATACTGAATGGTGCATGTGTGATCTTTGTTAACACCAATTTAGCCATGATACGTAAGATGACTGCTAATTTGTGTAAGGGGCATATCTGGGTCATATTTTAACCCAAAATCAAAAGAAAAAAAATATTTTGCATAAGGAAAACTAGGGTTTTTTTGCACATTGTTTTTCATGGTAATTAATTCTCAATTTTTTTAGTAGTGTGATATATTGATATATATTATTCGCATTTTCTATATTATTTAAAAGTATTATGTGATTATATAGTATTATGAATATTATAATTATATTTATTACATTTTAATCAAATAATTTTTATTGTATTATAATACTGTATTTTATTACTGTGTATGTTTATGTTACAGTAAAGAGAATTTGGGAATAATTTCCCTTTTTTATCTTTTGGTTTTGGGTTGAAAAATTTCTTTGTGAGATCCATGTAAATAGATATTTATCATTTGTTTGGCTTGGTACACAAAAGTTTTCAGAAGTTTTCAGTTGAAGATCTAAAAAGCCTATCTCACACATAAAGAAATGGCTCTCTAGGTATAGATGGCTTTGTATCCACTTGAAACAATGTTGTATACTTTATCAAAGGGACAAATGGTGCTACATGTATCTCTACTAAGAATGAAGTCATTTTTTACATTGGTTATTGAAAGATGTTAAACATCTGTCATATATTAATGTTCAGATGAGTCGGAGTGTGTTTAGAAAGGTTTAATATATCACTCAAACAATATATCATAATATATTACTCAAAGTGTCAAACCAGCATCAAGATACTCATTTATCAGGTATTAATATGGTCACAAAGGTCAGCTTCTTTCTTGAAACTACCAGTTTTGTCCATCCTCACTGAAGTTTCTGGCCTTTCACCAGCTCTAAATGCAAACTTTTTGCTCTTGACAAACCGTTCCGAAGATTTAAGCAATTGTTTTCCCTTTGGCTGAAGTGTTATAAGGCAGACACCGCATGTCTCCATGTGTTACTTTGATAATGGGTGTTGGAAAAAAACTAACAAACCATATCTGGCAGCTTAATTAACAATCCGTCAAACGTTGCTTATTGAAATGACATACATTTATTCAGATTGATGTTTTTTATCATGCCTTGTGCATTTCCAGTGATTTGTCAATATGACGTATTTAACATGTAAATGAAACAAATGTGTTTGTTTGGCAAACTATGCCCACATTAATTTCATGTTTAAGGAGAGATTTGGCTTCCTTTGGCAACAAATGACACCTTTTATGCTGCTCTGTTCAGTTTTGAATGTTTGTTGTTCTGCTTTGGTAATCAGGTACTTGGTTATTTCATAATGATGAGCAATCTAAAGAGAGAGGGGGAAATTAACTTAGATCTTCTACTTGCTTTTTGTTGTTACAATCATCTTCTGCTATCACAAAATCCTGGTCTTAATGTTGGGATAGTTTTGTTGAAAATACCTTTTCACTGTTAAATTCTATAATCTTTCCTTGCTTATTTTGTCTTTGGGCAAAAAAGCAATCATTCACTCATGTTGATGATAAAATACTTCTCTCACTAATAAATCTCCACAGTGTGACAATGTTACATAAAATGTTTTCCCAACTTATAATAAACCCATCTGGAATGTATTAAATGATTTGTCAGAATCATGTGCATCTGTCAGTAAAAATGCAAACCCTCAGAGTTTTTGATGTTAACATCAGTCTTTTGGCCTTTTCACCATCTCCACACATGTACAGAGTGTTCTGTTCTTAAAATATGATAACAAGAGGCAGACGTAAGAGAAGCTGTTGACATTCAGCTCTTTGCTGTACTTTGTGCCTCGTTTGCATCAAAACTGTATAACCTTTGTTAGTCATGAGTCATAATTTCCTTTGCATCATTTTCTCTTTTCACCTTTTTCTCTGTATTCTTCTGTAAGCAGTCAAAAATAGAAACTGAAAGAAAATAGAACTGATGTCAGTGAGTTTATAATATAGCTTAGTTCAGCCTGTTGCTGAAAACTCAATGACTGATCTGTTGCTTGGCAGTTTTCCTCTGTAAAAGTGATATATATCTTTAAATAACTGATAGTTATATAAGCACTTAATGCTTGAATATTATAAAATGTGATTTTTAACCTGGATCCACCTTTATCACTGTGTGCAGTAGGAGTCCACAAGAGGGCAGTATTTGTATTTCAATATTTCTGAGACTTGTAAAAGTTCTTTGGCTGAGTGGTTGAAGGAATAGTTCACCTAGAAACACAAACTTGAGGAGAAGTTCTGAAAATGATGGTGTTTTTTCCATGCAGTTGCAATGAATGGGAACTGATGCTTTTAGTATTCTAAAAGGAATGAATGTGACTTGTGTGCTATATTTTAAGTCTTGTGAAGTCATAGTTTTATGTCAGGGATGGAACCAAATTTAAGTCATTATTTACTGAAGATCCTGAAATCTGTCCTAGCTCTCGTTGGTTCATATGTGGGACAAGTAACAATGTCCAATTCATGAACGAATCATTTTGAGTCATTCTATTTATGAATTAATCCAGTTCAAAAACATTGTGAATTGTTCACAAATCAGACGAATATCTACAGTGCTTTTTCTTCCTCTTTCCAGTTTGAAAGTCCACATAATTGTATAGAAAAGAGTGACCAGTATAATTATTCAAAATGTCTTGTTTTTGTGAAGAAAGAAATTTTTACGGGTTTGGAACGACATGAGAGTGAGCAAATGATCACAGAATTGTCAATTTTTGGGTGAACTAATCCTTTAAATCCTGACTTAAGGCAATAAACCAGATCCACTGCTGGCAAACACTTCCTTTAAAATCTAGATCTCTTGTGTAATTCTCTACTCTGAAGCATGTGAATGTACACACGAGTTCCTATGATTTTTAAAATGATTTTGAAATGATCCTGTTTCTTATGCACACCAAGGTTGCACTTATTGTGAATGTTATTACAATTTAAAATAACAGTTTTCAATTTTAATATATTTTAAACTTATTCCTGTGATGCAAAGCTGAATCTTCAGCAGCCATTACTCCAGTCTTCAGAGTCACATGACCCTTCAGAAATCAAGAAAAATTTATTATTATTAGCAATGTTGAAAACTGTTGTACTGCTTAATGTTTTTGTGGAAATCATGATACATTTTCAGGATTCTTTGATGAACAGAACAGCATCAATTTGAAATATAAATCTTTTATAGCATTATATTTTCATGTTTTTACTGACTTGAATGCATCTTTGCTGAATATATGTATTAATTTCTCAATAAAACACTTACTGACCCCAAGCTTTTGAACAGTAGTGTAGTTTTCAAAACACCAATGCATTGTTTATCCTTTTGATCTTTCATTTAAAACAATTCACAAAATTCTAACCTATCATTCAAGTAAAACAATGGAAAGTAAGGGAAAAATCTCATAAAATAAATGTTTTTCTCTAGTTCACGTTGGCCACAATTATTGGCACCCAATTATTGCAACAAGGTAATATATTTTTTATTTATTTATCATTTATTTCCCAAGATAATAGCTCTTGAGTATTCTTCTGTAATGCCTGATGAGTTTGGAAGATACCTGCCCAGAGATCAGAGACCATTCCTCCATACAGAATCTCTCCAGATCCTTCAAATTCCCAGGTGCATGTTGGTGCTTCTCCTCTTCAGTTCACCCCAATCATTTATAGGGTTTAGGTCAGGGGACTGGGATGGCCATGGCAGAAGCTTGGTTTTGTGCTCAGTGACCCGTTTTTGCTTTGATTTTGATGTTTGTTGAACAAGATGTCCAGGACCTCCAGCAGAAAATTAGGCCCACAACATAAGATCCAGCAGTATATTTAACTCTACACATGGGTTACTTTTTATGTTTGCACCAAAGCCATCTGGTGGGTTTGCTGCCAAAAAGCTTTTTTTTTATTTTTTTTTTTAAGTTTCATCTGACTATAGAACCAGGTCCCTTTTGAAGTTCCAGTAGTGTCTGACAACTGAATAGGCTGGAGTTTGTTTTTGGATGAGAGCAGAGGATTTCTGACCCAGAGACTCAACTATGCTTGGAGAGTCTCTGGACACTCAAACTCTCCTCCTCACCATCCATTAAGACAATATAGACACACGTCCTCTTCAAGACAGATTCGTAGCATTTCCTGTTGATTGGAAAATCTTAATTATCACCCTGATGGTGGAAATGGTAACTTTCAATGCTTTAGAAATTTTCTTAGAGCCACTTTCTATTTTGTGAAGCTCAGACTTTCGCTGCACATCAGAACTATATTCTTTTGTTTTACTCCTTGTGATGGATGATTAATGGAATTTGGCCTTTGTGTTTCTTCATATTTATACTTCTGTGAAACAAGAAGTCATGGCTGGGCAATTTCATGTTCTTAGTCACCCTGGTGGGCTAAAAAATGTAAATATGAATGGGAATATAATTTACTCATAAGAATTTCTAAGGATGCCAATAATTGTGGCCAGCATGCATTGGAGAAAAACATTTATTTCATAATGTGAGCTTCCCTCCATTTTCAATTGTTTTACTTTAATGAAAGGTTAGAATTTTTTTTTTTTTTTTTTTTTTTTTTTTTAAATGAAAGATCAAAATGATAAACAATGCAGATTTATTTTCAAATCCATCTTTGCTCATATTTACCAAGCATGCCAATAACTCTTACAAAGAAATTTGCCCACTTACAAAGAAATGAAGGGTCTATAATTTTTATGGTAGGTTTATTACGGATAGATTCAGAAAATCAACCAAAAAAAAATCAGGAAATCATGAAATTGCATTTCAGTGAGTAAAATAAGTATCTGATCCCCAAGCAAAACTTGACTTGGTGGAGAAACCCTTGTTGGCCAGCACAACACAGCACAGGCAAGACATCTCTTATAGTTGGTCACCAGGTTTGCACACATCTCGAGGGATTTTGGTCCACTCCTCTTTACAGATCCTCTCTAAATCCTTAAGGCTTCTTGGCTGTCGCTTGGCTACTCGAAGTTTTAGCTCCCTCAGCAGATTTTCTATAGGACTAAGGTCTGGAGACTAGGCCACTCCATGACCTTAATGTGCTGCTTCTTGAGCCACTTCTTTGTTGCCTTGGTGGTATATTTTAGGTCATTGTCATGCTGGAAGACACATCCACAACCCATCTTCAGTGTTCTGGCTGAGGGAAGGAGGTTCTGATTTAAGATTTTATGGTCCATTTACGGTCAATCGGCCCCTCAATGCGGACCCTCAAGTCATCCTGTTCCTGTACCCTTAGCAGAGAAACAGCCCCAAAGCATAATGTTTCCACCTCCGTGCCTGACTGTAGGGTTGGTATTCTTGGGTTCATAGTCAGCATTTCTCTCCCTCCAAGCACAGCGAGTTGAGTTGATGCCAAAATGCTCAATTTTGGTCTCAAATGACCACATCACTTTCTCCCAAGCCTTCTCTGAATCATTTTGATGTTCATTGGCAAACTTCAGACGGGCTTGTCCATGTGCCTTCTTGAGCAGGGGGACCTTTGCCGGCGCTGCAGGATCTCAATCCATTGTAGCGTAGTGTGTTAGCAATGGTTTGCTTGGTGACTGTGGTCCTAACTGCCTTGAGATCATTAACAAGCTCTTCCCTGTAGTTCTGTGCTGATCCCTCACCTTTCTCATGATCATCCTTACCCCATGAGGCGAGATCTTGCATGGAGCTCCAGAACAAGGGCGATTGATGGTTATTTTGTATTTCTTCCATTTTCGAATAATCGCATCAACAGTTCTAACTTCTTCTAACCAAGTTTCTTGCAGATGGTCTTATAAGCATTCCAGCCTTGTGCAGGTCTACAATCTTGTCCCTGACATCCTTTGACAGATCTTTGGTCTTGCCCATGGTGGTGGAGAGGTTGGAATGGAAGATACAGATGTCTTTTATACACATAATGAGCTGACATTAGGAGTACTTTCTTACAGTGACAAGACTAATCTGTGATCCACATGGGCACATATCCAATCTGTGGGAGGCAGAATTCTTGTTGGTTGGTAGGGGATAAAATACTTATTTCACTCAATCAAATGCTAATCAATTTATAACTTTTATGTCATTTATTTTTTTTTTTTTTCTGGAATTTTTGGTTGATATCCTGTCTCTATCCGTTAAATAAAACCTACCATAAAAATTATAAGACCCTTCATTTCTTTGCAAGTGGGCAAATCAGCAGGGGATCAAGTAATTATATATAGTGGCAGTCTTTCAGGTATCAGAAATGGTGAAAAAAGAACGCTGAGAGAAACCAGGCTCAGTTGGGGGGCCAGTTCTCCTCTGGCCAACTGAACGAACATGGTGTGATTATGATTCAGGCTGCATCACAAGTCAGGTTGTGGATTGATATCATTCAGATATTTCATCCAGGTCCTTCTGCTTGAAGATCAGGATACATCATGCTGGCTTCCAATTGAAGTTAGTTTTTTTTATCGTCATTTGACCATGTGTGGATGTAGGAAGGAGCACTAGTGTCCATCTTCATCTGAAATTCTGTTTCTTTTCTGTGAACCCAGATCTGCATCAATAAAGAAAAACAGAGCTGACGGGAAAACTGCATTGCACTTAAGGCTGTTTCCCAAGTATTATTCAGTGCCCCACTGTGATTTAATTGATGCATTCATGAGGTATTTTATTCATTTTAAGCGCCCGAGTGAACGCGTTGTCATCTTGCTGAACCCGAGTGCTAATGATACATTCAGTATGGAGATGTCTGCTGGAGTGTCGGCACCTGCTGTCTACTACAGGGAGCAGGGAACAGAATAATGAAGCAGAGGCATTTCTCACAGGCCTCGGGGAGTAAGCACAGCACCGGGAGCTGAATCCTGGAGAGGAACCCATTCTGGTTATCTTTAGGAAATGTGCTAAGTTTTCCACTGCACAGGTGGATGAATTGTAATGGAAGGGGAATGTTAACCCTTAAAGAGAACTTGGGTGATCTTAAGTGGCAGAAATTTTACTTCTTCAGCATTCTAATGGAGGATTAAATTTTTAAAATGTCAATGGAGCATTTATTCCCCTGGTGCATTGCTGTTATTTGATGTTTTTTTATGTGTTTGCACTATAAATAGTTTCTTTTTCTATCTCTCTCTTAGAAAGAGATGTGCCCAAGATTTGCTGTGTGTTTCTTTTAATGAAGTGTCATGTTTCACCCTCCTGCAGTTCTGAAGGGCATGTTTGAATTTTCTGTTTGTATAATGAAGTTTGGTATATTCCTTTGATATTTAAAAAGGAGATGACTTCTGGAGTGTTAAAGATCTTAGCAAAAAGCTCAGGGGAATTACTGCTTAAAGCATTTGTTCAGTAGCATGTGGTTCAAATCCCTCATCAGCCTTAGTATTCCAAGGAGGCATCACCTCCTGAGATTTCTGCTTTCTTCCATCTCTTCCATTTCAGCTGAACTGAAATGTGTGTTCAGCTGAAATTAAGCCCTTGTCGATTACGTAACCCTTTCATCATGTTCCCAATTGCACAAAAAATCACGCAGCACAAGAAAACCCTTAAACATGTTATGTTATTCCTGTTAGCTGTTTCGTTAACGTTTGCCAAACTTTGTCACTGAATTAGGGCTTGTAACTACACTCTTAAAAATAAAGGTTCCAAAAGGGGGGTTTTGCAGCGATGCCATAAAAGAATCTTTCATTGAACAGTTTTTAAAAGAATCATTTTTTTTTTCTTAGTGTGAATAACAGTTTAACCCTTTAAACTCTCTTTCCTAACTTTATGAAACATGCATAGATCATGGAAAATGGCACAGCAGAAGATTCTCTTAATTAAAAAGAGCACAAACTCAACATAATCCATCACTCAAATCTAAAGATATTCCTCATGGAGTCATAATAAACATGAGACTCCAGAGACGCACATGTAGCCATACAAATGTAGCATTCATGTGGTGTTTTCACTTGTAACTTCATGAAACATACTCAGATCATGGAAAATACAGTAGATTCTAACGATTAAAAAGAGCCCATAATCTATCACCATAATCCGTCAGTTAGATCTAAAGATATTCCTCATGGAGTTATAACAATAAAATTACATAAACTGGAAACACTTGTTTGGAGAGGGGTTTGGATGCTCGGCTAAACACAAAGAGGCTACCTTGGTTCCAAATGTTATATCTTTTGATTACTTTATGCTATCACCATAAAATTGTCCTCATCTTATTTCCTTCCTGAGTTATTGCATGTCAAATTAGAAAGATATGTAAAATTTCCCTTTTTGTCTTTTATCAGCAATTTTTCAGCATGAGAATATCCAAATGTAACGAAATTTAAAAAGTTTTCTATCAAACAATACCTAACTTTTGACTATAGTTTTGGAGTTATGAGTCTTTACTTGTGTGTATGTCACTCAAAACTCTAAAAATGCCTTGAGGGCTTAAAGGGTTAATAAAGAACTTTTTTCCACTGTAAAAAAACTTTTGTACAATGGAAAGGTTCCATGGAAGTTAAAGGTTCTTTATGAAACCATCAGTGCCATTATAGAACCTTTTGTAAGAGTGTAGGCTGTAAACATAGAGTTGTTCAGTTTGTAACAGTAAAACCCAGAAAAGAGTTAGATTTTTTTTTTTTTTTTTTTAAAACCGTTGGTTCCATAGAAAATTTCCTATGGATGTGAGTTTTGAATTTTTTTCAGGTCCATAACCATTGAGAATTTTGGGGTTGTTAAGATTTTTGAGTCGAATATGCTCACTGAAGCTGTATTTATTTGATTAAAATACAGTAGAAACTGTAATACTGTGTGAAATATTATTATAATTTAAAATAACTTTTATATTTTCATATATTTTAAAATGTCATTTATTTCTGTGATGGCAAAGCTGAATTTTCAGCATCATTACTCCAGTCTTCTGAATCAGAAATCATATGCTGATTTGGCACTCAAGAAACATTTATTATTATTTATCAATGTTGAAAACAGTTTTGCTACTTCATATATTTTTGTGGGAACTTTGACAAGTTCCCACACTTTTCAGGATTTGATGAATATAAAGTTCAAACATTTTTTTCAGATATTTTTAAAGTAATATAATATAAAAGTCTTTACTGTCATGTATCAATTTAATGCATCCTTGCTGAATGAAAGAATGAATATTGAGGTATGTTGATTAAAATGTAAAAGTGGTGCAGAGAACACACTTTAAGCAAAAGTGAACACATGTTTGTGCTTGTGCCTAGAAATGATTAATAAATCATGTGAGTTAATGGATGCCTTGTAAAAAACATAAAGGGCTTCCCACAAAACCATTTTTGCCATGAAAGGAGAATTCTCTGGAAGTGATGACCTTTCTCACTGACAGGATGTCAGCTCTATATTTGTGTCTTGGTTATATCACAGCTTTAGATCTTAATATGAACATGATTAGGATGTTCACTGCTCTCTCTCTCTCTCTCTCTCTCTCTTTCTATCTGCCTTTCTCTCTCTCCTGCTGAGCAGAGCTGGAGTCAGATATAAAGGCCATCGTTCCATTACCACTGCTGATTGAGTCTAGGGGCGTTTTGAGAGGTTTTCAGATGAAAGTAGTATGTAAAAAGAGGGTGTAAAAAAAGGATTTGAAAGACCCTTTCAGACATCAGATAAAGGTGGGTATTGGAGACTTTATAGAATTGTGTGCGTGGGCCTTTGGGTGTGTGTTTGTTTCAGTACCTTAAGCGCCATCCTGAGATATTTAGTATGTTTACGTGCATGTGTGTCCGTGTGTGAGAGAGAGGGCTATCCTTGATCTAAAACCTCTTTAATCCAGCAAATCAAAATAAAAGCCATGGATCTTTAACTCTGAACCCAGCTTCCTGTGTGTGTATCTATGTGTGTTTTTGTATGAAAGTTAAAGCAGAGAGTCGAATACTGATCCAACAAATCATTTTTTTGTCTAATGTTAACATCAATGTCCAATTAAAGGTTTTTTTTTTTCAGCGTTAAAATAATGTCTCATATTCCAGTTTAATGTACAACTATACAACTATAAATAAACCAGTCATAATCACATATTCAGCCGAATTTTTAGGGGTTCAAGCCCATAGGGCTCTCAGATATCATTTCCGGTATGGGAATTTTTCCGCCATTTTGAATTTTGTGAACTAGTCTTAGGTTTTTTGCCCGATTGTTGAAATTTTTCACCAGAAAGTTGAAACGTTCGAAGTGGGCGGGGCCCCTTTTACTAAAACCTGTGAATGGAATTAGATATTTTCACCAAACTTGGACTTGTGTATGGGCTTAATCTTTGGTCACGTGAAAAAAGTTGCTGCGATTCGCTACTTGGTGGCGATATAACATAAAAACATGAAAACAGCTATAACTACCCAGGTGAAAAAAAAAAGTACATTTCTATAATGTACTTAAAATGCTCTATTTTCGCGCACTAATATACTAAAAATTCTTCTTTAGTATTTATTAAGATAATCTTAAGAACATCTAATTGTACTCAACTGTGCTATTTTGAAACAACATGAAATATGAACTAAAATGTGCTTTTAATATACTATCTCTGTATTTAAGAAATGTATTTAGATACCACTTATAGTACATTTGAACCCATTGTGTACTACAAGTGGAATCTAAATATATTATTTTTTATGAAAACTTGTACTATTTTACGAGGTGATGATTTCATTGATTACAATGTGATTCGTATGAAAACATACAATTCTTAGAAAAAATAAACAAACATGAAGTTCCCCTACACCTAAACCTAAATGTCAGACAAGGAAAAGCAGATAGTATCGAGCTTATCTTGCAACACTGAAGTAAGCTACAACCTGAATTCTGGAAATGTTGGGACGTGTTTTACATTTAAATAAAATGAAAACTAAAAGACTTTCAAATCACATGAGCCAATATTTTATTCACAATAGAACATAGATAACATAACAAATGTTTAAACTGAGAAATTTTACAATTTTATGCACAAAATGAGCTCATTTCAAATTTGATGCTTGCTACAGGTCTCAAAATAGTTGGGACGGGGGCATGTTTACCATGGTGTAGCATCTCCTCTTCTTTTCAAAACAGTTTGAAGACGTCTGGGCATCGAGGTTATGAGTTTCTGGAGTTTTGGTGTTGGAATTTGGTCCCATTCTTGCCTAATATGAGTTTCCAGCTGCTGAAGAGTTCGTGGTCATCTTTTGTTTAATTATGCGCCAAATGTTCTCTATTGGTGAAAGATCTGGACTGCAGGCAGGCCAATTCAGCACCTGCTGCTGCCAGTTGCATAAACATAGTCAATATGTTAAGACTGTGTCTTAACTACTAGTATGACCAACTAGTGATTAGTCAAGGGCAATCAGTGTTACTTTTTGGTTTCAAATTATACCAATCTACATTTTTATGTACTTGACTTAAAACAGTTATGAACAGTCTTAAAGAAAAAAATGTGATGACTAACTTGTAAGACTGGTCTTAGCTGTTTATGCACCTGGCTGGACTCTTCTACGATGAAGCCATGCTGTTGTAATAGCTGCAGTATGTGGTTTTGCATTGTCCTGCTGAAATACACAAGGCCTTCCCTGAAATAGATGTCGTCTGGAGGGGAGCATGTTGCTTTAAAACCTTTATACATCTTTCAGCATTCATAGTGCCTCCCAAAACATGCAAGCTGCCCATACCGTATGCACTTATGCACCCCCATACCATCAAAGATGCTGGCTTTTGAACTGAACGCTGATAACACGCAGGAAGGTCTCCCTCGTCTTTAGCCCAGAGGACTTGGCGTCCGTGATTTCCAACAAGAATGTCAAATTTGGACTCGTCTGACCATAGAACACTTTTCCACTTTGAAACAGTCCATTTTAAATGAGCCTTGGTCCACAGGCACAATGGCACTTCTGAACCATGTTCACATACTGCTTCCTTTTTGCATGTTAGAGCTTTAGTTGGCATCTGCAGATGGCATGGCGGATTGTGTTTCCCGACAGTGGTATCTGGAAGTATTCCTGGGCCCATTTAGTAATGTCATTGACACAATCATGCCGATGAGTGATGCAGTGTCGTCTGAGGGGCCGAAGACCACAGGCATCCAATAAAGGTCGGCCTTGCGCACAGAGATTCCTCCAGTTTCTCTGAATCTTTTGATGATGTTATGCACTGTGGATGATGAGATTTGCAAAGCCTTTGCAATTTGACATTGAGGAACATTGTTTTTAAAATATTCCACAATCTTTTTATGCACTCTTTCTCAGATCAGGGTATATTTTCTTTATCCCAGTGGTTAATAATAGGACTACATTTGTTAAATGATTGTGGGATATGAAAGTAGTTTTAAAAAGTAGTTTTCCGCTGTACATGCTGTAAATTAACAAACAGAGATCTTGAATTTTAACGTAAGTTGTTTTTTGTTTTTGTTTTTAAATGTATAATGTTAAAATGAATGAAAATAACTATCAGGGCTCTCTTGACTTAGGCCAGAA
Source organism: Hypophthalmichthys nobilis (assembly GCA_037950665.1). NCBI lineage: Eukaryota > Metazoa > Chordata > Actinopteri > Cypriniformes > Xenocyprididae > Hypophthalmichthys > Hypophthalmichthys nobilis. Next base: position 8,934,382 of record CM075468.1, on the reverse strand, counting down.
AAAAAATCACCTTATACAACCACATGCAACACCCTAGTAAAGAAATAATTTAAAAATAATAAATCTGAATAAATAAAATTCTGGTTGGTTCTTCTAAAAAATTACACACTTCACTTTCAAAATGCCATGCAACTCTAATTACATTGAGTGCATACTGTGATAATCGCTCCTGACTTCCTGGTTTAGATCTGTGTATGGATGACATCCCAACGTCGTTCATGCACATAATTTGGGGCAGTACGGACCGAGCCATGTGTCAGTTTGATGGGCATGAGTCACGATGACAGCTCTATTAGAGATGCTAATAGAACAGGACAAAAGCATAGCACTCACTCAGGAAGCAGGAGATGGGGTAATGATGCTTAATTAACTCATGGGGCCTTCTCCTCTTTCTCCTGTACAGGAAAGAAAATATGACTCACAACACAGTTGACCACCTGCTCATACTTTAATCCCAAGTAAAGATCAGTGATTCCTCTGGAAATTTAAAACTTGGCTTAATCTGAGTTCTGAGTGAATGGCTCACCAGATGTACACATTTACACATATTGAAAACACTGAGGCCAGTTATTGAAACTGTAGAGGTGTATTTGAAGTGTAATGTTCCTTCCTTGATTTGGCATTCGACCACTGACAGTTCTACCAAGAGGCAAATATAGTGCCTATAGAAAGTCATCATACCCTGTAAAAATCTTTACCTTTTGTCACATTACACCCTGAAAAATAAAATAAATTATGTCTAACTTTTTTGAGCTGCATGTAACCCTCACCATCAGAGTGAAAATAACATTTTAAAACATTCTGGAGGATTATTAAAAATTAATTTGCGAAATACCTGGTTTGGTAAAGAGATCAGCCCCTTAGAGTATACCATTATAAACTCACTCAGGTGCAACCAATCGGACACTGGATGGTCACTGTTTAGGGCTGAATTCTTCACTAAATTAAATCCATCAGAGTGGTTAGCTGAATCATCTGTCTCACTGAACTGCATGTCATCATTTTTCCCCAGTAATGTCCATATGGAAATAAAAAAAAAGTTTTGTGGCATGCATTTGAGGACTCAACACGTTTTATTTATTTATTATTTTTTAGTGATACACTATATTTTTATCAAATCGCATTCAGTACAGACTGCAACGTAAACTAATTTTCACAACTCAGGTACAGTATATGATACGCTGAAGATTCACCAGCAGTAGAAGCAGGGGAGAGGTGCAGTAAACACTGTTAGAGTACCATGGTATTATCATCTGTTACCATCACTGTACATGCACAGCCACGTATAATTTTGAGAAGCTTCTGTGGCGTGTGAATGCGACTAGATGTTTTTTCGGCCATATTCACATACTGAAAACTTGTGGACTTGTTTATAATTTCCATCCATTTCCATCCAAAGTGCTGTTTTCCCTCCCTACTGCTCTGTGGTGTGATTTATGGGGTTTGAATTGGATTAGGCACTGTTTTTGTAACAGGGTCATGCTGTAGAGCGAGCCACAATAATTCCACTCACGTGCCAGAGATTGTGTACTTTTCGTCACTGTTGTTTGTGGTTGGAGTGAGGAACTAATCTCCTGAATGTATCCATCAGATAGTACATTAATACGTCCTGTTTGTATATTTGAGTTAGGCTAATTCTGAAAATGCATTGGCCTATACAAATAAATATCTTTATTGCTATTTTACTGTACTACTAAATGCATAGTGCAGATTAGTATAAATAAGCTCTGAACTGCTATTGAGAAATGGAAATGTACTGATAGTCAGAATGTAATTTCAGTATTTTCTGGCCCAAGGGCACAAATGGTATGCAAATCCTCACCCTTCCTTAAATGTATTCCGGAGCCAAGAAAACTAACTCTCTGCGCTCCAAAAATTTAATCCAGTATTCCTATTCTCTTCTTTTCTCTAACTGCAGGGACTCGTCTGTTGACTATTTGAATGGTCTGATGGATTGATGAATTCTGGGACCTTCTGATCTCTCTCTTATTATGGAAAACATCCAATTTTGTGCTAACATCAACTATATGATTGCAAGATTTATGCTTGAAAGCTTCACTCTCGGTAGACTTTTTCCCTGCAAACTTTCAGATATTAAGTAAAAATTAATAATTCAGTGGCATATCTTTATGTGACTATTTTGGAAACCCTTGAATGCTATTTAGATCATTCATTCTGTATTGCCTTATAAATTCCAATTTAATTTGAATTATAAGTATGGACACTTATCAAAGAAGATATTTCTTTTTTTTTTTTTTTTTTTTTAAATACTACACAGACATATTTGTTTATTAAAAGTAAGAGATAACATACTGCATAAAATGTGTTCCATAGTATCAAAAGCTGTTAGAGCAGGATGCAATTGATTTTTTTAATGGTGAAATTTACAGTCAGAAGACATCATTACAGAGTGTTTTTTTTTCTGTCATATTAATGTCAATAAATGATGACTAATATAGTCCAAATGTGCTCATATTTCAATTATGATTACAGTATAGGAGTACAGGACTTACAGCCAGAAGACAGCAAAATGTTGTATTTATTATTATTATTATTAAGTTTATGGGATAATATCTTTTAAAAAAGAAGAAGATATTTCTGGTGTCAGGCAAAACATGAAAAATCATGATTCAGTAAGTTTGCATTTACAATTTTTCTTTTCTAAATTTAGGATAACATGTAGAACCAAGTGATTCTACTTAATCATAGATACATTTACTCATTTACCAGACACTTTTTTCCAAAAATGATGTATATTATAGTTTGAACAGGTTTTAAATGGCTTTACTCAGAGATTGCTTGCTCAACATTTAAATAGTCTGGTTCATTGTTTGCTGGAAGCTAGTCCAGCAGCGACTGTCTAGCTCTGAGGAGGTAGACATCCTAAGCATCGAAGCGGGTGATTTCGAGAATTCGCCACCTCTTTGCAGGAGGACTGTAATTCTCTCAATGAAAGTTTCGGGAAAGAGATCCTAATGCTATGCACAGGCCTCTGAGGGCGGACAGTGATCAGTCATTCCCTGCTGGGCAGCCACTTCAGGGCTCTGAACTCATTATCTGGTCCCCCTAGTAGGTCTCAGTGGGTCCTGCGTATGGTGGAAAAACGCTACAGGATCCAGTTCGGGCCCATCCACCAAGGTTCAATGGTATTTTAAAAGCTGTTGTGGACCCTGAGCAGGGTCGGGTCCTGGAACAAGAAGTACAGTCCCTCTTGGCAAAAGGGGCCATAGATCTCATTCCTCCTCATAAAAGGAAGTCCAAGGAGTTCACAGACTGCTATTCATTGTTCCAAACAAGGATGGGGGGTTACGTCCTATTCTAGATTTTCAGCACTTGAATCAGTCTCTGAGGAGATTCAGATTCAAAATTTTAACTATCCCGTTAATCATGAGTCAAATCAAGTCCGAGGACTGATTTGTCACAATAGATCTAAAGAATGCTTACTACCACATATCATCTATCTTTTAACACCACAGGAAGTTCCTGAGGTTTGCTTTTGGGGGCAAAGCATTCCAATATCGGGTTCTTCCATTTGTCCTAGTGCTGTCCCCTTGCACCTTCACAAAATGCATGGATGCAGCTCAATGCCAAGAAAAGTGTACTATCTCCTCTACAGAGAACTATGTTCCTGGGGTTGGTATGTGACTTGACTACGATGCGGGCACAAATGTCTCCCGCTTGTATCGAAAAATGTATTTAGTTACCACTTGTAGTACACTATGGGTTCAAGTGTACTATAAGTGATAACTAAAAACATTTTTTAAATACAGAAATAGTATATTAAAAGCACATTTTAGTTCATATTTCATGGTGTCTCAAAATAGCATAGTTGAGTACACTTAGATGTTTTTAAGATTATCTTAAGAAGTACTAAAGAAGAATTTTTAGTATATTAAGTACAAAATTAGTGCACAAAAATAGAGCACTTTAAGTACATTATAGAAATGTACTTTTTTTCACCTGGGTGGTTCTCCCTCACACATCCAGCCCAGCTGGGCTTGGATGCCATGGTACAGGCATGGGCGATGCTGAGCCTCTACGCATCTCCCCTCATCGCTTTGCTCCCGGGATTTCTAGAAAGGATCAGGTGGGATGGGATCAGTCTACTACAGGACCGCAGATCTCATAGCACTCCTCAAAAGTCAGCTTCGAAAGATTCCATTCAGGAATTCTTCAACATTAGGACAAGGGTAAGCATTTATGTGGATACCTGATGTAAATCTGGTAGAAATTTTCTGCGTGCATAAGAGCGCTTAAATATGCAATTATAACTGAATGAGAGTCACTGTCTCCATTGTTTCAGTATTTTACACCAGAAACTCAGAATGCCCTTCCATGCTTGATTTTTATTCCAGTATTGGGGTAAAAACACTTAAGGTAATTTAAGGCAGAGAAAAGTACAATGACAGAGAATTGTTCTCAAGCTTGTTATGACTCACACACACTTTCATTTTACTTACAGTCTTTCATCCCAGGAGTCTTGAGAACCTAGCATGTTAAACCTCCTGTGGGACTAATAAATATAATTTCATTGTCGTCTTTTTGGCAGTTTGTGAGACTGGTGTGAATACAGAAGCACAAAGCAATTTGTGGATACAGACTATCTCTACAATGAGAAATGTGTCAAATTAACTACAAGCAAGCTAAAGAAAAAGAAGTCAATCAAACCAAAATGTATATTAGAATTTTACAGGTGAGAGGTGCTTAGACCAGTCATGAAACTCCAGACGGTGCAGGCTGATAGGTCCTTTACATGCAATCTGCCAGTGAGATTGTTTACTCAAATAGTCTGTTTCATTGTTTCCTGTAAGCTAGTCCTGCAGCATGCTATCAGAGTTCCTCCACCCTCCACCTCCCCCAGCTCCACCCACCTAGATCTGCTATGGAATATATGTTTGTCTATTTATGCAGCAGCATATCTTACATGCTCACAATAGCGTGTCTGTGTATCTATTAGCAGTAGCAAGTCCAGCAATAATCAACAGCAGCCTCACATACCTAGTCCGCCAAGACCAAATACATTAACATTGCCATGTTAAATAACTACAGTTGAGAGTTGTCATGAAATATTAACATGTAAACGTTGCTTTTAAAGCAACTTTTAAATATTCTCACATGTGAACTGTCCAATGGTGTTTTAATTTGATTGGCAAATGGATTCAAAAAGGCAATTTATATATGCTTCAAAAATGACATTTACAGTGTTCCATTTTAAAATGATTTATCAATTCATTGTTACATTTACCTACCATTTTCAATTTATTTGTCTTTATATGTCTATTTAAATGTATTCATTTTCAGTTTTATTTTGAATTAATATATTGAAAATGGCATAGGCCTACTTTATGAATGTCTATATTTTGAATATAGTGCACAAGCCATATTGGCTACATTTATGATACTTATGGTGTTTGTTGTCCTTTTTGGAGCTGACAGATGTGGTCACTATGAGTTGTCATTGTATAGTATAAGCTCTGTACTTTTGTATTTCATGGAAACAATGTTCGAAGGTTTAAAATGAACATCAGGGATGTTTCTTTTTGTGGTGAACTATCTCTTTAAATGATACATAGCAATGACACTGCTTGCCTATTTAAAAAAAGGACACATATTTTTTCTGTTCACATGAACCTACAGTATTGTGCATTCCTGATATCGGACAGGATGACAGGTCATCGATCAGATGACAGATTATAGCAGTGCTGGCCTAGCTGAAGATGTTGACAAAGATAAACTCATATCATTTTGGCAAAAAGTAAAAAGAAAAAATGTTGAAAAGAGATGTGACATTCTAGGGAGCTAGTAAACGAAGAACCCATCATAAGTTACATGTGACTGCACACTACTGCCATGTTCCTTGTCTTGAATGTACGATCAATTGCGTGCAGTCACCTCCTGCTGTGACATTACTCTCGGCCTATGGCTCAAAAGCTTGACATTCTGCGCTGGAGCCCATGGAGTGCCGGCAGAAAATCTTGCTACTTTACCTTGTCAGTCGGACGCTTCAGCTCACTTCTGCCATTATTGGGCTTCGCTGTGTGGCCGGCTCCAGGCTCTCTGGGGGTCAGCACAGGAAATGGGAGCAGATTTGTGGCAAATTAGAAATCTTGCTGTGGACCAGCATGACTGAAGGAGGAATCCAAGACTGGGAGCGCCAATATATGAGCTGCTAGTTTTAAGAAGCAGGGGATAGAAGGGATCGGTTAGGACTATGCCAAGGTTGGAATTGTTGGGATTAGAATCAATCCTACATTGTTATCCAGTGATTTCTGAACATTTATGGTCTTTAGAGCGACTTTCCAACTGTGTTTTCTTTGAAAAGTGTTTCACAAGAAGATTTAAGCTATTTATTTATCTAACTTGCCAAACTGTATTTATAGTGGACAGTGTATTTGGATACATTTGGACACCTCAGAATTGTATGGCATTAGATAATATTTGCAAACAAACTATACTAGACCTTTTTCTTTTCGATTCTTTTTATAACCATTTTGCAATTACTTTTAGGCAACTTTTATTTGAAAATTCTCAATTTTATTTATGCATTGCTTAAAGTATATTTATGTTGCAGAAATCATGTTTTATATTTTGTTATATGCAATGACATCCATTCATTTTTAACTGTGATTTACAGGGATAGTTCCCCCCAAAACAAAAATTGTTATCATTTATTCACCCTCATGTCATTCCATACCTGTATGACTTACTGTCTTCTGTGGAATACATAGAAGATGTATCGAAGAATGATGGTAGCTAAACAGTTTGGGATCCCATTGTCTTCCATTGTATGGACAAAAAATATTATGGAAGTCAACTGGAACCGAAACGGTCTGGTTATCAACATCTTTTGTGTTCAGCAGAAGAAAGAAATGCCTACAGGTTTAGAATAACATGAGGGCGAGTAACTGATGATTTTTCATTTTGGGGTTGACAATCCCAATACTTTTTTAGGGTTTGTATACTTATTTTTTTTGATGAAAAGATGTGCAGATGTGTAAAGATAGCATTAGCATTAGCATAGCATTTAAGCTCAGGAGCTAATTACCCTCCTCCATCCCGAGCTCCTCCTCTCGTCCAGTCAGGCCCTCTGATATTCCTCTTCAAATATGACTCATTTTTCTTGAATTATGTTGTACATTAAAATTATTGAACATTGATGACATCTGCAATACATTTATGTTGGTTCTGTTCAGTTTACCCTAAGGAGTTTATCGCTCTGCTCTTATCCATGCATGGGTGCGCAGGCAGTTCTTGCCCATAACTGAATCATACCGCCAATATGTATGCTAATTGCCAATCATCTTTGACGATAGTGGTCCTGACAGAACTTTGATTTTGCCATTTTGCCATTTTTGCGATCCCATTTAATCATCTAAAATAAAAACATTTAAAACTAATATTCGCATTATTGTAATTTGGTAAAGGCTAATGAAAAACTAGGTCCGCTGAGTCATTCTGCCCCAGTACTTGTTCCAGCACATGCTCCCTGACAAACATGCTGTCTACATTCACCTCCCACCTTCTTTTCCTGAAGGCCAGAACATGTAAATCTCAGTGGGATGGTGGGAGGTATTGTCTGACCCATTTTGAATTTCGTGTCCACTTATAAGCAACATGCAAAGCACCTGGATTCACTGTGCTTTCTCAAGTGATCTTTACCTCTAAAGCCTTTGAAATGCTTTGCGCTACTTTTGCCCCCACTTTTATGATGTTTTTGTTTGCTGTGCTGCTTGCATGATTTGACTCATAGTTCATCTTTCTTGATAAGTTATGTAGGCTTCAACCCATAGGCATCATTGACGGTGGGAATAGTGGAGACATATGTTTTGTTCCTTTACGAGATCTCAATGACTCAGTTTTGTTCCTTTACAACATTTCAATGACGTCTGTTTTGTTTCTTTACAAGATCTCAAAGATGGTCAGTTTTGTTCCTTTATGAGATTTCAATGACAGTCGGTTTTGATCCATTATGATATCTTGACAATGTTTTTTTTCACGTTTTTTATTTCAATGACAGTCAGTTTTATTCAGTTACGAGATTTCAATGATGGTCGGATTTGCCGGGTTATGAGATTTCAATAACGGTCGGTTTCGTTTGGTTATGACATTTCAATGATGGTTGGTTTTGTTTCTCAATGAGATTTCAATAATGGCTGTTTTTTTTTCCATTACGAGATTTCAGTGTCACTTAGTTTTTATCCCTAACGCAATTTTAATGACAGCTTGGTTCCTTAACAAGATTTTAATGAGTTGGTTTCATTCTGTTTCAAAATTTCTATGATGGTGGATTTTGTTCGGTTACGAGATATCAATGATGGTCGGTTTTGTTCAATTGCGAGATCTCGATTGACGTTTTTTTTTTTTTTTTTTTTTTTTGAGATTTCAATGATGGTTGGTTCTGCTCTGCTTCTAGGTTTCAATGACGATCAATTTTGTTCCTTTATGAGATTTCAATGATGGTCGGTTTTGTTTCAATATGAGTTTTGTTCCTTTATGAGATTTCAATGATGGTCGGTTTTGTTTCAATATGAGTTTTGTTCCTTTATGAGATTTCAGTGATGGTTGGTTTTACTAGTTGGGTGGTTTTACTAGATCTCAATGACAGTCAGTTTTGTTTCTTTACGAGATCTCAATGGTTGACAGTTTTGCAGGGTGAATGAATGAATGAAGTATTTAAACATCACTTGCGCTTTAAAAAGGAGGAGGAGGCCAAAAGAAACCTTGGGTTTACTAAAGAAAACCTGCTCCTGACCAGGTTAGGTTCATAGAGTAAGTTACCATGGTAACTGACTCTGAGTACAAGTTACCTCCCTTTCAGAAACGAGCTTGACTTACCCTGCTTTCTCGGGTTTGATATACCTCCATTTCTGAAACAGAATACCTAGAGTTTCCCTCACTTTAGTGTTAACATACTCAGATTTTTCACTTAACCTCCTTTCTGAAACGGGCCCCTGGTGATGCAAGGATTAGTGGTTTATTATTATTATATTATTATTATTATTTATCCATTTTTATTTTATTTTATTATTTTTTTGTAAAAGGTATTTTCATGCATGTTTGGCAGGAGTTTTGTTGCATTTACACTGTTCTGACCAGCAGGGTTCACCTGTGTGTGGTGTTTCAAATGCTTCAAAACGCTGTTAAAACAGCTCTAACACATCGAGGCATGAACTCCACTAGACCCCCTTCATGGTATCTGGCACCAAGATGTTAGCAGCAGATCCTTTAAGTCCTGTAAGTTGAGAGGTGGGGCCTCCATAGATCGGACTTGTTTGTTCAGCACATCCCACAGATGCTCGATTGGATTGAGATCTGGGGAATTTGGAGGCCAAGTCAACACCTCAAACTCATTGTTGTGCTCCTCAAACCATTCCTGAACCATTTTTGATTTGTGGCAGGGCGCATTATCCTGCTGAAAGAGGCCACAGCCTCCAGGGAATACCGTTTCTATGAAAGGGTGTACATGGTCTGCAACAGTGCTTAGGTAGGTGGTACGTGTCAAAATAACATCCACATGGATGGCAGGACCCAAGGTTTCCCAGCAGAACATTGCCCAAAGCATCACACTGCCTCCGCCGGCTTGCCTTCTTCCCATAGTGCATCCTGGTGCCATGTGTTCCTCAAGTAAGCGACGCACACGTACCCGGCCATCCACGTGATGTAAAAGAAAACATGATTCATTAGACCAGGCCACCTTCTTCTATTGCTCCCTGATCCAGTTCTAAAGCTCACGTGCCCACTGTTGGCGCTTTCGGTGGTGGACAGGGGTCAGCATGGGCACCCTGACTGGTCTGCGGCTATGCAGCCCCTTACACAACAAACTGTGATGCACTGTGTATTCTGACACCTTTCTGTCAGAACCAGCATTAACTTCTTCAGCAATTTGAGCTACAGTAGCTCGTCTGTTGGATCAGACCACACGGGCCAGCCTTCGCTTCACTCTGCCATCGGATTCCCAGACAGAGAAGCGTGATTTGTCACTCCAGAGAACATGTCTCCACTGCTCTAGAGTCCAGTGGCAGTGTGCTTTACACCACTGCATCCGACGCTTTGCATTGCACTTGGTGATGTAAGGCTTGGATGCAGCTGCTCAGCCATGGAAACCTATTCCATGAAGCTCTCTACGCACTGTTCTTGAGCTAATCTGAAGGCCACACAAAGTTTGGAGGTCTGTAGCTATTGACTCTGCAGAAAGTTGGCGACTCCTCGCACTGTGCGCCTCAGCATGCGCTGACCCCTCTCTGTGATTTTACGTGGCCTACCACTTTGTGGCTGAGTTGCTGTTGTTCCCAATTGCTTCCACTTTGTTATGATACCACTAACAGTTGACTGTGGAATATTTAGTAGTGAGGAAATTTCAAGAATGGACTTGTTGCACAGGTGGCAACCTATCACGATACCACACTTGAATTCACTGAGCTCCTGGGAGCGACCCATTCTACACATTTAATAATTTTATTTTATTTTATTTTTTTTGCTTGGCATTGCATTTTATAATTATGATCAATTAAATGCATCATTATTTTATCATTTGTAAGCAAGATACTTTATAAACATTAAAAAAATCTCCCCAAACTTAAACTTTTGAATGGTAGAATATATTATATTATGTTGTATTATAATGTTTTGTTTCAGTTTTCATTTGGAAAAAAATATTAACATATCACATTAATTAATTGTTTATGTCAAAATGACACCAAAATGTACTTAATTACACATTTACTTTCTTCGTGCATGTTCCTGGTCTTATTATGAACGATTCATTGGTGCATGTTATTAAAAAAATTGTCTTTGTAACCTTTAATCAAAATATAATAAATTGCTCTTGCTCTCACATACAACTTTTATTTTCCGTTGATGTCACTTTTCTACTTATCAATTTATTAACATTATAAAATGGGTTGCAAGCAACAGGCAATTGAGTGAAACACGTGAACTGCTCTTTCTCTCTGGTTTGTCTCATTTTCTTAAGACCAAGCTGTTTCTAAAAAATTCTTATAATCAGCAGGTGTACAATAATTTTCTCACACCCCCTCTGTAATTTCACATTATTTACAGCATGCATTTTTAGACTGCCATACTGGAAGGCGTTCGTGAATGCATTATGTTCCAGTCTCATTTCTGCCTCTTTCCGTCCTTGCTGTTTCTTTCCCACCAGTGAGAGCAAGCACGTGTTTGTTCAGGCTGGTGTTAAGAAAGCCGAGTGTCAGCAGGAATCCAGTCAATTCGGTGCAGCTTTGTCTCTTCACCAGACTTAATTACAGCTGTACCTCTGTGCTCAATAAGCAGAACTGAAAACAGGAATGAGCAGCAGTTCGATATGACCATAGAAAGCTGCATTAAAAAAAAAGGAGGCCGGCATGCAGACGTGACCCATGCTAGTCGCATTATGTCTGGCAAGATCTTGCTTGGCTGATTTGTTCTCTAACACGTGACAGTTTTAAAAGGATGTCAGTGTCTATAATGATTCTTCCCTCTTGCTGTGCCATGGTGCAAGTGTACATTGGGGAAAAACAAGCTAAAAGCCTTTGCAATTAAGGTAGTTGTGACAGTTTTTGTACCTTTTGCTAGGATATATTGTCTAGTACTTCCGTTCCGTTTTTTCAGCCAACTTCCCAATAGGATCAGCTTTGAAAATGTTGAATCTATTATGATTTTGTTATTTCATACTTTACCTTTGTAATCATCTCCACCTTGAACAAAGGTTTATGAAAGAGAGGAAAATGCAATAACCCAAGCTCATTGTCACTTTAGTAATTATTTCTGATTGTACTGAAGAGCATTAAAAACATCATCACCCATATTCAACCTGATATTTAAATTATTCATTATTTTTTCTTTCTGCCTTTGTTCAAGTCTTGCTTGTGTCTCTTTCGTCAATG